>RJWJ010030282.1:0-20011 GCA_004363605.1 Indri indri | reverse complement strand
AAGACCTCATATTGCCAAAGCAGTCTTAAGCAAAAAGAACAAACTGGGAGGTATCAGTCTACCAGACTTCAAGCTATACTACAAGGCTATAGTAACTAAAACAGCATGGTACTGGCACAAGAATAGAGACATAGACCTTTGGAACAGGACTGAAAATCCAGAGGTGAAACCATCTGCATATTGTCATCTAATCTTTGACAAAGCAGACAAAAATATACACTGGGGAAAAGAATCCCTTTTCAATAAATGGTGCTGGGAAAACTGGATAGCTACATGCAGAAGATTGAAACCGGATCCCCACCTCTCACCTCTTACAAAAATCAACTCTAGATGGATAACAGACTTAAACCTAAGGCATGAAACCTTAAGAATCCTAGAAGAAAATGTAGAGAAGTTTCTTTCAGACATCAGTCTAGGCAAAGAATTTATGAAGAAGACCCCCAAAGCAAACACGGCAACTACAAAAATAAATAAATGGGGCCTGATCAAATTAAAAAGCTTTTGTACAGCCAAGGAAAGCATCATTAGAGTGAATAGACAACCTACAGAATGGGAGAAAATATTTGCTCTCTACACATCTGATAAAGGGCTGATAACAAGAATCTATCTAGAACTCAAAAAAATCAGCAAGAAAAAAAATCAAACAACCCCATCAATAAATGGGTGAAGAACATGAACAGAAACTTTTCAAAAGAAGACAGAATAATGGCCAGCAAACATATAAAAAATGCTCAACATCTATAATCATTAGGGAAATGCAAATCAAAACCACAATGAGATATCACCTAACTCCAGTAAGACTGGCCTTTGTCAAAAAATCCCAAAGCAACAAATGCTGGAGAGGATGGGAGAGATAGGAACCCTCTTACATTGCTGGTGGGACTGCAAATTACTGCAACCTCTCTGGAAAAGAATTTGGAGATACCTCAAAGAACTATAAGTAGAACTACCATTTGATCCAGCAATGCCACTATTAGGCATCTACTCAAAGGTATGAAAGTCATCTTATGATAAAGACATCTGCACTCAAATGTTTATGGCAGCACAATTCACTATAGCAAGGATGTGGAAACAACCCGAGTACCTGTCAATCCATGAGTGGATTAATAAAATATGGTGTATGTATACAATGGAATACTACTGAATTATAAAAAACGATGGTGATCTAGCACCACTTATATTTTCCTGGATAGACCTTGAGCCCATCCTCTGAAGTGAGGTATCACAAGAATGGAAGAATAGGCACCACATGTACTCGCCATCAAACTGGCACTGACCTATCAACACTAAGGTGTTCACACAGTAGTAATATTCTTTGGGGGCAGGGGGTTTGGGGTGGGTAAACTCACAACTAATGGACGCAGTGAGCATTGTAGGGGGGAAAGGGCACATCTCAAATCATGGTTGGGATGTGGCAAAGTCATAACATGTAACCAAAATGTTTGTACCCCCATAATTTCCTGAAATAAAAAAAAAATTTTATTGCAGTGGCTGTTCTGGCCCAGTTACTCCCTCCCTCCAAGAAACCCTCTATAAAACCCAAGGCTTTCCCCTCCCTCAGTGTGGATGCTCTTTGGCCTCTACCCATATGCCCAAAATAAACAGCATTTTGCTACAAAAAAAATACATAAATTACTAGCTAGATTAACCAAGAAAAAAGAGAAAAAACCCAAATAAATAAAATCAGGGACAACAAAGGAGACATTACCATGGTTACTACAGAGATTCAAATAATCATTAGAGACTATAATGAGCAACTATATGCCAATAAATTGGAAAAGCTAGAAGAAATGGATAAATTCCCATATATATACAACTTACCAGGATTGAACCATAAAAAAATAGATTTGGTCATTGCCCATCGTATGCTTGTATCAAAATCTCAAATGTATCTCATAAATATGTAATATTATATATCTATAAAATTTTAAAAATTAAATAAAAACCTTTAAAGACAAATAATCCTATTAAAAATGAGCAAAGAACATGAATAGACTTTTCTCCAAAGAAAATATATAAGTGGCCAATAAGAACATGAAAAGATGCTCACAATATCATTAGCCATCAAGGTAATGTAAATCAAAACATAGTGAGATATCACTTCGTACTCACTAGGATGGCTACAATAAAAAGCACTTAAGCGCTGTTGGGATTGTGCAGAAATTGAAACCCTCATTCACTGCAGCTGGAAATTCTGGTACAGGTTCTTTGGAAAATGTTTTGGCTGTTTCTTAAAAGTTAAACATACATTTAACCATATGCCCAACCCAGAAGTTCTACTTTTAAGCATGCTCTCAAGAGAATTCAAAATATATGCCCACACAAAAACTTGTGCATGGTTGTTCATAGCAACATTATTCACAATAGTGAAAAAAAAACAACTCAAATATCCATCAACTGATGAGTAGGTAATAAAATGTTGTAAATCCATACAATGGAACATTTTCCTGCAATATAAAGGAATAAAGTACTGACATAACATGGATGGACCTTGAAAACTTTATGCTAAGTCAAAGAACCTCATCACAAAAGATCATGCATCGTATCATTCCACTTATATAAAATGTCCAGAATAGGCAAATTTATATAGACAGAATGTAGATTAGTGGTTGCCTAATTCTGGAGGAATGTGAGGAATGAGGGTTACTGTTAAAGGACATGGAGTTTCTTTGGGAGGATAATAAAAATGTTCTAAAATTGATTATGGTGATGGTTGCACAAGTCTGTGAAAATACTTGAAAACCTCTGAACTGTACACTTTAAATGGGTGAGTTGTATGGTATGTGGTTTACGTGTCCATAAAACTGTTAAAAAAGAAAATAAATACAGGGGGCTTATAGCCAACACTTGTAGAACATTTATTTACAAAGTGTTGGGGCCTCCAACATCTCATGGGCTCTCATAGCAATCCTGGGAAGAGGTTGGCATTGCTAGGCCACGTTGCAGAAAATAAGTCCTAAAGACTTTAAGTGATTGACCCATGACAGTGGCTGGTTTATAGCAGAGCCAGGAGATGCCACCCCCTGAGGCCAGGCCTGTTGTTCTTTCCAATATTCTAGTTTTTTTCTGAAGCTGTCTCTCGCTCATCACTTACTTTGCCTCAATTGCCTTATTTAGAGAATAATAAATAAGTCTGATTTGTGCCAGGCACCATTCTATGTCTTTCAAGCATATTAACTAATTAGATCCTTACAACAACTCTCTGAAGAAAGTGCCACTTTGACCCCATTTGCAGACGAGGAAAGGGCAATATGGAGATTAACTTTCCCAGATCCCATAGTCAGTAAGCAGCAAAGCTGGGATTTGCATCCCAGGGAGTCTGGCTCCAGACCTTATTGCTCTTAAACCTCCACACTCCACAGAGAGCGTCCCTTCCTTTAAGAATTGTATCTTGGACCTCAATATCAAGTGTAAAAAGAGATGAAGAGAGCTGCTCTGTTTGGTCACGCTGAGAACTGATCCCGGTGCACTACCTGAGTGTGCCAGTGGCCTTGGGGTCTGCAGCACTAGCGCCAAAGGTGAGTAGTAGCGGCCATTCAATGACTTCTCTGCCCCGAAGCTCAGCCAGGAGCAGTGTTCGCTCTTCAGTAGCTAAACAAATCCTTCCTCTGTCATGTAACCAGGCTGGGGTTGGGACGAGGAAGGCAGAGGAGAGGAAGAGCTGCGGAGTTTGTATGTATTCCGTCTCAGGAAACCACACCCCAGTGAAGGAGACTGAACAAGAATTCTTTCTAAACACACACACACACACACACACACACACACACACACACACACACACACACACACACGAGACGTGCTTACGGCAATACCACAGTCCTCACAGTGTCTTACTGCTGACACAGCCACGGTGTTGGATGTTATTTTACATCCTGGCTCTCGGGGTTCTGCGTCAATGGGGCAGCCCACAGCCAGTTCCCGGACTTGTCTTTCTGGTTGGTTGTTTAGAAAAGACTTAAGGGTGCAATAGTGCTTTTCTTGTGACTTTCAGTCTCTATTTACAAACCTGCATGTCAAGTGTAATCAAGAGTTCTCACCAGGCCACATGAGCGTCTTTCCCCCCGCAGTGTCTGTACCTGGCTCTCTGGGGGAAGACCCAGCCACTCTTGCATTTGCTCTGAGGAGAGGAGCCAAGTTGTTTAGTTTTGCAATCCATAAGGGCACTCAAAGAGTTAAACAAACAGCTCTAGGAGTGGAGTGGAGGAATTTGTGGTTTCCTGGTGCTGACGTGGGAGAGCAGGGCTGGACTCACCTGCATGAGGGCTGTCGTGCTTGCTGCTCGGGCTAATTAAATCCAGGAACTGTACGGGTTATTATTCAGGGCACAGTACATAGCTAGATAAAGATTAATAATGACCGTGCCTTTAAGAGATCCTTTTAGAATACAGTCTTAGTTTCTCTATAATTCGGAGCTTCTGCAATTTATCCTCCCCACGGCCATACTTGGTTGTGTCCTGTCTACTCTTTATTTTATTTTGAATACAACTTAAATCTGAATTCTGATTTTATTTTAGAAAAAAAGGTTCATAGTGCTCTGTACTGAAAGTTAAGAATAGCTTAGAAATGTTGGTAGAGTAAAAGGACCATTCAGGTTTATACTAGTTTTAGTGTATTCTGGTTTATACTGTTTAGTGATTGCAGCTTCCACCAGCTTCTACCACTCTCTCTTAATTAGCTATTAGAAAACTTTGATCTAAGTTTTAAACCCATTTTTAGCAAATATACAGGACATTGTGTCATGTATGTGGGGCTTAACTTATCACGACCCGTTTCCCCCCTTTTTTCCTAATTGTCTTCCTTTGTATCTTTTGAAATGTAGATTGAAATGCTTTTTGCAATGAGGTTGGGCATAAAGAAAGAAAAAGACCATATCACGCATCCATACCACAAATATTTGTTGGAAACTACCATGCGTTAGGCACTGATCCAGGGACAAAAGAGAACACAAAGTTGACTCCTCCACGCCCTCAAATAGCACCTGATATTAGGTTGTTTTTTCAAACCTATCTCATGTTGTTCATTCCCTCCTTCATTTCAATGTTTTACCTGGGATCATTTTCCTTCTGTATGAAGAACTTCCTTTAATATTTCTTTTGGTGCAGTCTGCTGATGACCAATTCCCTTAGGGTTGATTGTTAATTTTTTGTGTAAAACATTCTTATTTCAACATTTTTTGCTGACTTGACTAATTCTTTGATCAATTTAAATATGTCATTCTGTTGTTTTCTAGATTTCATTGTTTTTGTTGGTAGTCAACTGTCAATCTAATTCTTGTCCCCTTTTGAAGATGATCTTTCTTTTTCCTCTGGTTGACTTTAAGCTTGTCTCTGTCTTATTTTTATCACATCATGATGTGCCTAGGGCTAGTTTTCTTTGTACTTTATCTTGTTTGAGTTCCCTGAAATTCTTGAAAGTCTGAGTTGTTGTCTTTCATCAATTTTGGATTATTCTTAGCCATTACTTCTTTGACTTTGCTTCAGATTTCATTGATAAAAGACATCTGAGCAAAGTCCTCATGGCATGAGTGAGGGAGCCTTGTGGAAGGAGTATTTCAGGAATTTCATCTTCAATGCTGGCCTTTTAAATTAATTTACGGTGGGATTCACCATAATGTAAGATGTTTCAGTTTAAGCAGAATAATCTTCCAAAAGCTTTACTTTGATTTCATTAATTGGATGAAAAAAGGTAACCCTTACTGAAATTGCCTTAAATAATTGTCAATTTTTAGATGTTATCATGTTAAAATAAAACTGGCATCATTTAAATATTATCACTTTGGTTTTCTTACATATACAGGAAACCTTGGACTCAAAAATGAACTAAGTTAACTTTTAAAAGCAGTAATATGAAAATTCATGCTTCTCAGATGATATTTAAAGGTACCTTTTGTAGATGCATGTTCTGAAACATCACCAGGTATGTTCTTCTTGGAATAACTATTAAATTAACCTTGAATTAAGTGCTGATGTTTCTTCAGCAGATTTGTGTCTTTTGGT
Source organism: Indri indri (assembly GCA_004363605.1). Classification (NCBI taxonomy): domain Eukaryota; kingdom Metazoa; phylum Chordata; class Mammalia; order Primates; family Indriidae; genus Indri; species Indri indri. Next base: position 14,015 of record RJWJ010030282.1, on the reverse strand, counting down.
TTTCACATAGTCACTTATATCACTACAGCCCCATGATGGATGGTAAATGGCAACATTTTGTAAAAGTTACACTTTAATTGTCAAATATTTTTTAGATCGATAAATTCAGTGCTTAATTTTTCATTAAACATGTGCTTTCATTTTTTTAACTCATTGTGGCTGAAAGGATTTATTGTAAAAATTAAAACTCCGTTATGAACAATAAAGTAAATAAGTAATTATAGATTTATAACATGCAGTAAATGACAAGATCTCTTTTGCTTAGTCTATTTCCTGTTGCTATAACAGAATATCACAGACTAGGTAATTTATAAAGAAAAGAAGTTTAACACATTAACTGCCATGTGAGTTGTATTTAACTCATGCTCGTTTTGAGCCCAGATCCTCATGAAGCATATGTAACTCTCATACATCTCTTTACCTTGGGAGCCGTGTGGTGCGCAGGCAACTCATGCTGTCGTGCTGTAGCATACGCGTTATGTGATGGGTGGTCCCCTGGGCAAAACCCTGCAGTTGGTTCATGAAAATTTTACTTGTTGGTTTTTTCTTTTAATTGGAGAAAAAGATACAAATTTATTTAACATGTATACCCAGGAGCCTTCAGAATGAAAACTCAACTCTGATGTTCTTATTGTTACAATTAATATTGACAATTTAATTGCATATAACACACAGAAAACAATAAAAAATAAATCTTTCATTAAATCAGAAAGGATTGTTTTGTTTTTGAAGGTTTTATTCTATTTTCATAATAAAACACCATGGCCCCATGGAAAAAAAATTTTTTCTAGTGTGGCAGTCAATGTGTTAATTAGTGTACAGTTCTAGGGGCTGGGGAGTCCAAAACATGGTTCTGGTATCTGATAAAGACCTTCTTGCTGTGTCATAACATGGCAGAGGGCATCACATGGCAAGACGGCAAGAGCAAGAGAGCCAGAGAGAGATTGCTTTTATAACAAAGCCACTCCTGTGATAACAAACCCACTCCCATGATAGCAACATTAGTTCATTCAGACAGTCAGAGCCCTCATTAATCCATTCATGAGGTCAGAGGGATTAAGTTTTCAACACACTAACTTTTAAAGGACACATTCAAACCATAGCACTCTGTCACAAGAACATTCAGACCAATCTACTTATAGAACTGCTAAATCTCTACTTCTGGCATATTTTTCACGCACAACTAACCTATAATTTGTATTTCCTACGTACCTTACTGATCAGCTGCCTGCATCTCTGTGCATCTTGCAGGCCATGGTGGCAATGCATGGCAAAACTGGCCGGTACGCTAAGTGGCTAGCTGCAGCAATAGCTACCATAGATTTCCTGCTACTGCTTCTCACTAGACAGAGTTAGCATCTCTTATTTCCAGGACATTTTTTATTAAAACAAGCAAGCATCCTGCATGCCGTAGGTGAGAAGGAGGCATTAGTTATAATTCATCAGGAAATGGTTGGAAAAGAGGGATACGTTATTTCTAATGTATCCACATGTCAAAATGAAAACTCTGTTTATTGCCCATGCCTCTTACATATTAATATTAGATAAGACCATGCCAAGAAGTATGTATGGAGTACAAAGTGGAGGTCTCACTAACTCGGTCCAACTTAGCATAACGAAAGTCATAATGACAATGCTTCCTATAAAAATGGAAAATACAGGACAAATGCTAAATCAGATCGGATGCTGCTCAAACCACAGGCTCAATCCAGGATTGTCTTGTGCAAGCCAGGAAGGTTCTGGACAACCTGGGAAGGATGATCACCCCACTTTAGTCAAGGAGGCAGTTAGATAAATGAGCTCAGCGTTCCTGGGAGGCATCTGTTCCAGATCTACACATTTGGGAGTCATCAGTAATTAGATCATATTTAAAGTCATGAGATTGGATGGGGCCACCAAAGAGAGTGAGTGTAATTAGGGAAGATGAGAGGCCCAAGATCTATGCCCTGAGCATGCCAGCCAGCATGGGATGGGGAAAGGAGATGAGGAACCAGCAGAGACTGGAAGTTGAAACTCATGTTGCAGAATGTTACTTAGCAGGTTGCGAAAAAATGCTCAGGTAACCAGAGTACTCACTAAGTGCTTGCTATCTGCTAGGAGCTTTCATAGCTTTGTGGTGTTCCTGAAGAAGAGATTGCAATTAAATGGCTATGGGCCTGAGCAGGGAATGCAAATCCCTAATGCAGGTCGGTATAAGACCGGACAGAGGAGTATATGTTTGACAGATAGGAGAAGGCCGACTTCTTCTAAGGGAATTAAAAAAAATACTTTTCACAATTTTGTGAGGTAAGGAAATTATGTCTATAGGCCAGATATGGCACATGGGCCGTTAATATGTGACACCTGCTATCTATGAACTCTTGAAAAGGTATATTATTCCTATGTTTCCAGGCAGGGTAAAGGAGTCCCACGGCCACATAACTATCAGGTGGCAGATCAAGGACAGACTGCAGAGCCAGTGGTTTTCTGCACCAAACCACTGTTGCAGAATTTCTGAAACCCAATCATGCTGGCAGTTGACTGTGGAATCTGAGCGTCAAGATGGCTCTGTCTCGGATGACTGTTGAGGTGAACAAATAAAGGGGAGAAAATTATGTTTTGTTTGTTCCAGAATATTCTCATTAGAACTTTTATATTTCCACCCTACCCCATTCAAGCTTTAAATGTAAAATGAAGAAGCTTTGTATATTTTTCACTCGAAGTCCCTTATTTTTGAAGTCTGGGGAAATGTATAGAACCCGAGCACAGACGGAAGAAGAAGGGTCACAGAACATCCGGGTATCATAAGGGCCGTCAAGTACATTCAGGGCTCCCGTAACGTGACTCTGGAAGAGTGGATGGCCCCGGAATGCTGCCCAGTGGTCTTGAAGACAATTGCTTTTTCCTTTCTTTCATTTCTGGTTTACCTCTGGATTCAAGCGGCCTGTTCATACCAGGCGGCACCAGTGTGCTCTCCTGGCTGTCCCTCTTGTTTTTCTTACTAACCCACAAGGGGCCGTGGAAGGACTGACTGAGTCAGCAGGCTGGTGTGAAGAGCCAGGCTTTGCCACCTGCTATCTGTGTGACTTTGGGGCAAGCCACACAGCTTTTCTGGGCCTCATGTTATATTTTTTAAATTCTAAAATAAGAATGAAAATACCTTCCTCCATTACTTTCTTAGGTGGTTGTAAACCTACCATAAAGTATTTGTGATTTCACCTACATGAGAATGCTTTATTAACTTAAGGATTGTAAGGATTCTTATTTTAAAAACAAGCGTGGGGGAAATGGTATGCTGGTGTGGAGAGAGGAAAGGCAGGCTTTAAAAACACTGGATTGCGATCCAGGAAATCTCCATAGGGTAGAAAGAGGGATGGCCAACTTAGGCAACTTGTGAAAATCAGGCTCCAACTCTTTGTGCTTTGGAAGTTCCTGACTTTTGAGTGTTTCAGAGGCAATCGTGTGTACCCAGGGAGCAGGAACACAATATGAGGGCAGGGAAGGGGAGGGGACCAGTGTCCTGCCCAGCTGTGGGTTTTCCCACTGTGACTCTAATGCAGAGGGGCAGCCAGTGTTCAGAGTGCCTGGCCTGTCTGAAATTATGTGGCTGAAAATAAGGACTGTAAATGGTGCTTTCAGTGCTGGGGAGAAAGGGCTCTAACAAGGTGTGAACTTTCAAACGGGACCTTACAGGCAAATAGATAAAGCCAAGGGTCTCAGTGAAGGAAGGTGTCACTCAGTCAATTTGCAGAAGACTGTGTAGTTCATGGGACTTTCCACACCCCTTCTCCCCTTTCCTCCTAATGATGACACTATGTAAACAGGGCAGGTATTATCGTCCTCATTTTTTAACTATGGAATCTGAGGCCACCGTGGTGCAACGAGCTGGTAAGTGGCAGAATGTACACTAGAACTTGGGTCTACTATCTTAGTCTACTCTTTATCCTCCAGCTATCTGGGGTCCATATTTGCCAAGGCCCAGAGGAGTTAAGCAACTTCTAAAAGGTCACACAGCAGTAAGTAGCAGAACCAAGACTCTTATCCAGGTGCACTCTATACCCTGTGCACTTTCCACTATTCTATGCAGCCTCCAGAATGGGGAGTGGAAATGTTCTCTGACAACTTTCAGGCACTCAGCAGGTGCCAGGGCAATGTCTTGGTCTCCAAGAGATGATATTCCACAGCAGTAGGCGACACAACTGAGCCTACCATACCTACTGGGGAATAAGCCACAGGATCCTCACTGCATGGTTAGGTGTAGCTTTTGGACTTTCATCTTTTTATTTCCCTTCTTAAGGTCTCTTTATACTGAGGACTAGAAGAGACCTACCTGAAGAAGAGAAACTGTTAAACAGCCTCACATCATCGGTCTGGTATAAGAACTCTATGGCCAGGGGGTGGAATTTGAGATTTTTTGACAAGTAGCTGAATTACTGTGTTGGAGTAGAAAGACTGCTGTGACTTCAGGGGAAGTGTAGAGGCAGCTCAGCATCCCCAAGATGGAGAAACAAAGGAAAAAGGGCCTAGTAACTTGCAAGGAATGTGGACCTTCTCTAGCACTAGAGACGGTCTTCTTAAACTCAGTGACAATTTTGTTGCCTTGGAAAATATAAGGTAAGTGGTGGGGTTCCTTGAATGTGTAGGGAACAAGAAATTTCTTATAAGCAGCAACATTTAAAATAAAAAGGAAATGTCTTTAATGAAGTAGACACTATTTAATAAACGCCTCGTCATGAGGAAAGCAGTAGGTCCCAAGTTGAGAGAGAGAGGGAGAGAGAGAAAGAAAGAATGAATATGGATATACACGGTGTGTAAGGGAAGTGGTGATGTTAGCAATACATCTTAATTTAAGAGAAATAATTGATGGGACCTGCTAAACTGTATCTTAACTAAAGTCATCACCATTGAGCTGGAATTGACCAAACTTATTTCTAATTTCTACTATATTTTATATTGTATAGAAACCTCGGCAAGACAAGTTTTCTCAAGCCATTCTTTATGGCAAAATTAAGCAGCACAGAGTATTTCATTAAGCCACAATAGAAGACATTGGCCTACCAAATTCTCCAATGACATGTTTTACTTTGTCATCAATGCAGAGTTACTAACTGTCACAGAGGTGTATGTGGCTAGTACGGTTTGGTCTGACCAACGGTGCCTGAAGTTTTCGTAGTGTCTCTTTCTTACAGCTGCACTATCAACACTGAGAGATTGATGGGAAATAAATAAGAAGGGTTTCTGAGTTAGGCTTCAGTTATAGTTTCCGGTGTGTGTGTGTGTGTACACATACATATTCAAAGAATCAAGTAGCCTTCACTGATAATTTTCACGATGTTAGAACATGATTGTGGAATTCCCAGGAGGGAATCATGTGACACTTTTAAAGAAGGAAGACTGGGGAAAAAACCTTTAAAACATCTTTATTTTAGGTCTGTGCATGAAGAAAAACAAAGGACCTATGGGCAGAGCAGTGGCCTGGGAGGGGGAAGATGTGCGTCAAATCCTGACTCCCTTTCGCTGAGGTGTAGGCTCTTTCTCAACGTGGGGTTCTTTGGAATGAGGGGCAGAAAGAACAGATGCGGCCCCTTCCAGCTCTTGATTTTTGAATCTGTGATTCATTCTCGTGAATGAAAGGCAAAACGTTAATTATTCAGGAGTTGGTCATCCTTTCTGTAAAATTTTAGAACTGAAAGAAGCCTTTTGGACCAATCTCAGATTAGTTAAATGACTTCATTAGGGCTGTGCATTTAGCTTTTCCTAGAGCCGAGTCAAGGTCCAGGTAATTGATTCCTAGCCTGGTGTTCATTCTATTTCATATGATTTTTCATCGCCTTGCAATTACTGAGTGTGCATGATGTGAGAGATCCTGTGGTCAGGCACTGGGGATGTCAGAAGGTGCAGAGTCCAGTCCTATTCTCAAGGAGCTCAGGGTCTAGCTGGGGAGGGAAGACACCTGCCTGGGGACACAATGGCCAATACCAGCACAGGCCCTCTCTCTTTTGTCCTTGCAATGCCCTCCCCTCTTTGTTTTGAGACACTGTGTTTTCTGGGCTTTCTTCTACATCTCCGGCAGCCTTCCTGGATTTCCTGGAAGCCATGTTTAAATTAAAAAATCATCTATTTCTAGAGAAAAAAAATTGTCTCCATCACTCCTTCACATCACTTGCTCTTTAGGTCTGAAATCCAGCTGTCAGACACTGACTGATGTCTGTAGGCAATTTTTTCCTGGCATGGCAGAGTGATAAGCCCTCGTCTTACTTTTTAAGATCTCCAGAGGTTTTAGGAAGGATGGTTCCTTCTTAAAATGCAGTTAGATTAAGTTACTGCATGCATATTATTAAGCCAAAAAATAATCCTGGCTCTACTAACTAGCTTTGGGAAAGTGATTTAACCATTCAGTGCCTTGGTTTGCTGGTTGCAAAATGGAGATGATATTTGCCAACCTCTTTTCAATGTTAGAGTTCATTAAGGTTCAGAACCATTATACAACCCTCTCTCCCAAGGCAATTGCATCTATTCCTGTGGCATCGGTCCCCATCTACATACCAACAAGTCCACCATCTACCTGATGCCCCACTTAGAAATCTTGGGGCTAACGTGGCCTCATTCCTGTCCCCACCTGTGTATTCAATCAGTCACCAAGTTGTACCACCTAAATTTCACTGGAACTTATTTTCCCTGGTTAGGCCTCCATTTTCTCTCCCATGGGTTTACCTCCCAATACAGGGGTCCCCAACTGTGGTGAGTTGTATGATTATTTCATTATGTATTACAATGTAATAATAATAGAAATAAAGCACACAATAAATGTAATGCTCTTGAATCATACCAAAACCATCTCCCCCACCCCCGGTCCGTGAAAAAATTGTCTTCCATAAAAACAGTCCCCGGTGCCAAAAAAGTTGGGGACCACTGTCCTAACAGGCCTCCTCAAAATATCTTGCTTGCTCCTTCAATTCATTCTCCACACCAGTGGTGTCCCAAGGGCTGGGTTGGGGAAGAGGTCTGCCCAGGGTGCAGCCAGGAAGGAGTGCATTGCCTATAAAAAATTTAAAAGCAATAATAAAACCTATCAAAAGTCAGTCTGTTTTTTATTATCACTATGCACTGGCAATTCTAAACAGTTTCAGCAATAAAAGTACTAATCCCTGAAAATAATCTTTTGATGGTCTAAGTCCTATACAATTACTGCAGTTGCTGTTGAGTTTTAATAATTAATATACAAGCTTCAAATCAGCTCATTTTTAATACTGACCCTTTAATACATTTTGTATTCTATGTGGAAATTAACTCATAGTGCTCCCAGTTAAAACAGTGGGCCACTGACATATGTATATGTTAATATGGAGAGTTAAGTTCCTGACGATTTCAAGATTAGAGAAGGTCACTTTGGTTGCAGTTCGTGTCTCCAATTCTCCTGGAACTACACATTTAAGCATTTAAACAGCAGCTCCAAAATAAACAATGATAGTTCAGTGATTATGAAGATTATAAACAGAACTTGAACTATTTTATTTCATTATTCTATGCGACTACAGAGACTATATTTTTAAAATTTATTACAGTGAAACTTTGAAATATAATGTCTTTGGTATGTACACATCTTGGTTCATACATGAAGTGATTTACTAAATTTAAATAATGCCTTTAAAATTGAAAGTATTCTTTTAAAAGATATTGTTTTAAAACTAAACAGTTCAAGAAAATAATGATTATGACTGAAAATAATTTGTTCTTGTGGCATAATAAGAAATATATATTTGGTCTTTGTTCCCCATTCCTGACACAGGGCACCTAAGTCCCTTGGAATTTTCTGAGTGATAGGAATGTCTTTTGTTCTAATCAGATGACTCTTGAGGGGCCCCTGGGTAGCTTCGTCATAGGGTTGATGTTAGATCAAACTTTGTTTGGAAGCCTGAAACTTTCAGTCTTAATTGTCCAAACTCCAGGGAGGTGAGAGGGGCTGGAGGATGAGTTAATAATATGCCTACATGATGAAAACTCCATAAAAACCCCTGAACAATGGGGTTCAGAGAGCTCGAGGTTGGGGGCGGGTGGCACCGGGAGAGGGCATGGAAGCTCCACGCCCCCTGCGCCGTACCCAGCCCTGTGCGTCGCTTCCGTTCGGCTGTTCCTGAGTGGTATCTTTTATAATAAACTGGGAATAGTAAGTAAAGTGCTTTCCCAAGTTCTGTGAGTCATTTTAGGAAGTTTTTAAATTTAACAGGGGGCACTTGTGGGAACCCTTTATTTGCAGCCAAGTCGGACAGAAGAGTGGGTAACCTGGGGACTTGGTACTTGCAGCTGGTGTCTGAAGTGAGGCCGTCTTGCGGGTTAGCCCTTCAACCTACGGAGGCTGGTGCTGAGTCAGCATGGAATTGAACTGCGGGACACCTGGTTGGTTTCAAAGAATCAGAGGTTTGGTCGTCGCTGCGGGAACTCTCACACATTTGGTGTTACCGGCGTTGTGAGTGAAAACAGCTCCTTGCTCGGCAGAGGAGGGGGCGTTACAGATGGTCTGCTCTGGTTGGCTGTCGAGTACCTGACACGGTGGTTAAGTACCACGGTGCTCTGTCATAGCCCTGTGGGGCAGCCAGCGTGATCTTTTAAAAACTCAAGTCTGATCCTTGCCTTTGGATCCTCACACCTTCGGGTCCAAACCCTCACGGTGGCCTGCCAGGCCGTGTGCAATCTGACCTCTGCCCACCTCGCTGCCTCATCTTGGGTCGCTCCTTCTTCACTGTCTAAATGCCAGTCACACCAGCCTTTATTCACTTCCCTGTGCCAAGCACCCTCCTGCCTCTGCACCTTCTCACACACTGTTCCCTTTGCTGGAACAATCTCCCAGTGCCACGCTTGCCTTTGCCATGTGAATTCCCATCCTCCTTCGCTCCGGAGCTTAAATATCTCTTCCTGGAGGAAGCCTCCCCTAGCTCCCTATGTAGACCTCGTACAGTCTCCCAGCATGCTGCATTTCTGCAGCATTTATCGGGGTCACTGATCACTTGGCCATTTGATGGATGTCAGCCTTCCACAGCCAGACTCTAAGTTGCCTGAGGGCAGGCACCGTAACTCTAGGGCTGCATTGCCACCGGGACTTGAATGTCTGTCACATGCTGGTGCTCAGTAACCCTTGTGGCCAGTGAAAGAACACCCTCAAGCAGGCCCTTTCCTGGAGGGGTTGTCAAAGGGAGTTCCTTAAGGTCCATGCTTTTTTGTTTTTGTTTTGTTTTTTCAGTCTGCAGATCACAGACTGCCTCGTCTTGGAGGATGACTGGCTGGCTGCTCTGGCTCGCTGCAATGCTGCCACCGTGCCCTCCAGGCTGTGACAGAACAGGGCTGAAGAGACGCAGCAGGGATGCGATGCAAGGATGTCCTTCAGGTACTCAGCACGGGTAATAGGACCACCAGGTTCGATTGTCTGTTGTGCGATAACGATCAATGCACGAAATAGCGGGAGTTGCAGGAGAGAGTTTTTTAACAGTAAGGCAGCCGAACAGGGAGATAGGAGGAAACCTCCAATCTGCCTCCCTGAGGATTTGGGATTTTTAAGGGAATTTTGGCGGACAGGGGCTGAGGAGCTGAGGTCGCTGACTGGTTAGGGCGTGGGAGATGGAATCACAGGGAAGTAGAAACTGCATTCTTGCGCCGAGTCAGGTCCTCGGAGGGGGTCTTCAGGCTGGCTGGCATCAGTGGACCCATTGGAATCCAGGATTTGGAAAACATCTCAAATGGAAAACTTGAAGTTTCTCAACATTCAGGAGGTTATCTACAGAAACAATGAAGGGGAGTTAGGACCTTGTGATGGGACTACGTGACTTTTCAGCAGTAAGCAACGCTAAAGAAAGGGGCCGAAGAGCGTGCTGGTTGGTGCTTGGTGTTTCTATTCAAAGTCTGTATGTTATTATACTTAAAGCTTAATATTTTATTTTCATGAGGATGGTTTCACATGTTCTAGAACACTTCTGCTGCCCTGCCCACAGGAGTTGTGTGGATTGGATTCTAATGGCCTTCTCCCTACCTTCCCCCTAGCTCCCCATGAGACAGTATCTCATCAGCACGGGAGTGTATACAAACGTATTTAATGGACACTGCGTTCACTGGGCTGGAACGATTAAGATAATATAAAAAGATAACCTTTGAGGAGTCTCACTCTAGCCAGTGTTGTATTAGTCTCCAAGGGCTGTTGTAACAAAGAACCACACACTGTGTGGCTTACACATCAGAAACTATTGTCTCGCAGTTCTGTGAGCTAGAACCTGAGGTCAAGGTGCTGGCAGGGTTGGTTTCTGCTGAGGGCTGTGAGAAAGAATCTATTCTATACCTCTCTACAACCTGTTGGTGGTGTGTTAGAAATCTGTGGCATTCTTTGGTTTGTAAATCATCACCCCAGGCTCTGCCTTCATCTTCACATGGTGTTCTCCGTGTGTGTGTGTGTGTGTGTGTGTGTGTGTATGTGTATCCAAATGTTCCCTTTTTATAAGCATACCAGTTATATTGGGTTAAGGACCCACCCTACTCCAACATGATCCCATCTGCAATATCCTATTCTCCAAAAAGATCACATACTGAGGCACTGGCAGTTAGTTAGGACTTCAAAATATGAATTTTGGGAAATCACAATTCAACCCATAACATGACATCTTAATATATGGTTAGACATTTATGCAGGTGAAAAAGCACTTTATAATTATCTGAGCATAGAAGGTAACAATATTTTACATATAAACTCACGGTAATTTTTGCAGTTTTAATATACACTGATTTTCTTAGAAATGTAACTAGCAGATTTATTGAAGAAATGGGGTGCTTTGTTTTGTCTGGAAATTCACCAATAGTGGTTTGTGTCTTTAGAAAGTCATGTCATTAACAGTAGCACTGTGCATAGTGTTTGTGTCACCAAGACAACACACCTAAAAGCACTCTAAAAATATCAGGATCCTGCTACTGTAAAATGACCTGAAAAATGCTTTTTATTTTGTTACATAATTGTTTTTTCTGAAGTGAAAAGAATAGGATTGCAAAATGTTCTAAGCCAGGTTAATGGATAGTTCCTTCTAAAATATTATGGGATATACATATAATATATGTATATATATGTATATGTATTAAGTTACATATTTGTGGCGTCTGGGCGGTACAAAGCATAATCATATTCTAAAACACTTTGAAGAGTCTACTCATACTTTTAAAACTTCCTACTAAGATTGATACTTTTTTGTTAGCCTTACTTGTGTCATTCTCATCTAATTGCTTGGGGCTGTGTCTGCTCTGCCTAATTTTGTTCCCAAGATTTCAGAAGCCCAACATTTTAATTGTGTCTTCAGTGAAGGGTTTTTAATGGTGGTTTCTGGGAGTTGAAACAGGATGACAGTTTAAAACAGCAGAGTGTTAAGTTCCTTGTTTAGCACATGCACCCATACACATATTAGTTTGAAAATTTCTGATAGAAGCTGTCAAAAAGGGTTTTGAATATTTGATGAGAGTTTCCAACTTTCATCTGAGTTCACAGATGAACAATTTAGGAGGACAGAGTCTCTCTGCTCTGTTGACATTCACAGATCAATTGGTGCGCAAATACTGGATTCTTTTCTGCTGTAATAACAGGCAAATAGCAGCAATTCCACTCTCCAGAATAGCAAAATTATGAAATGCTCACTCAAAAGTCATGTGTGTATGTGTGTCTATGGGGGGCAGGGTTAGAAATCTTTTTTATCCACAGAAACATAGCACATAGTAGGGGCTAAATAAAGGTTTAATTAAGAATAACATTTTTTCATTAAAAAAATGACACTTTTTCAGAGCTAGGAAGACCCTTAGGGATTAGCCTATTCTACCTCTTGGTCATTCCCTTCTTTTCCAAGTGGTTATAGAAGTAAACTGAATTGCTGATGTTTGTTCATATTCTTGGCCTATCTTAAGGGATCCTATAGAAAACAGACTTCTTGCATTTTTATATAGGTATCTTGGAGGACCTAACCGCAAGCCACTATATGGCTTCCTGAGGAGTGTCACCTTCAAGAACTCTTTGCTTTTGGCCTTTTCAGCACTTCATTTGTCTGCTTCAAATATTCATAGATCATGGAACTTTAAGGCAGATCATTCTTTATAACTACATTATAAATTGTCCTCTTTATGAGGACCCATGAAATAAATTTCTCAAAAAAACTCAGACCTGTGGATATTTGTCATTCTTCTGAGTTACTTGTTTGATGCTATTTTAAGGGAAGTATGATTCTACTTTCTTCTTTACCTTGGCCGCTAGGGAATCCAGACTCAAATTTGGGAACTTAAACATCTTAATAGAACATAGGATGTTATGATTCATATTTTGTAAACTAACCTAACCTGTGGCCTTATTTTATTTTTCCTATCCTTTTTCCCCCTGTTTATTCCTATTTTCTCCCTTCTGTATTTTTATCTTATTGAACTGCAGGTATTTTTAGGTTACATGAAATCCTTTTTAATGTTATGCTTAACAATTTTCCTTGGATCTACTATTTATTGAACGCCAGTGTATGTGAGGCACAGTCAGTAGACCAACCTTAGAAGTTATAGTGAGATAGGCTAAAGTGTTAGCTAATCCAAGTAGCTATCTTTTTAGTGTTGAAATAAATTTTGAGGCCACAACAGGTAGGAAGAATATGAAAAGAATGCAGGTTTATCTTCAGTTCTAAGGTTTCTCGAGCTAAATGGCAAAATGTCATATTCAACACATATTAAAAATGGTATATCTTAAAAATGTAATACTGAGTGAAATTAATGCAAAATTCTCTCAAGTGGCATAATATCCCTGGATAGGGGCTATAGGCTCAAATCTGACAAATTGTGTCATGGTATGACTCAACCCCAGAGATGTACATGTTTGATTACCTGCTTCTGTAAGTTTTATTGTCCGTGTTAAAGCTATAAATAGCTTTATATATTTATAATAGCTATAAATAGGGCTCTGTCCTACCTGTATTTTGAGGAAGAATTCAGTCTGCATTCCAGACAATCATTCTTATTCTTAGGGATTTCTTATTTTTTGCAAACTGAGGAAGCAACTCCGAAGATTACTTGGAAGGGTAGCTTCAAAATTACTTGTGATAATTTAATTTTTTAAAATGAGTTAGCTCAAACTAATCTTGGAAAGATGTAGAATTAAGACTAGAGATGTTTATGAGAATCAAACCCATGATATTAACATTTTATGTAAAAATCTCTGCACATATTTGTGTTTTAGGTATTTATAATATTTGTGAGGATTTGGTTTATTAAAGTAACAGGTTATCCTTGTGGTTCTAATTGAAAATGTATACTTGACAAATGATTTATCCTCATAAGCCAACATTTGCATCCATGCCACTTTGAGCCCTGTTTGTCTCTTCCTCCATGCTGAATGCTGTAAGAAGTGACTGACGTGTAGCTCAGTTTCCCACCAGAAACCAGGCAAATGCTTAATTTCTGGGTGCTTTTTCCTTTTGGGCACCAGCTGTCTCATTTTCCCTGGATGTACTGTGCACTTTCACACCCGTGTGTGTTTCTTCAAGCTGAACATCTGTTCTCAATACTCACTACCAGTCCTATATCTGCTTGGAAAAATTCAACCCATCCTTCAAGGCACAGTGAAAAATGTCACCCTGGCTGACATCTTCTCCTTCTCCTCCTTTGACTGTCAACTATGGGATCATACATCCATCAAGACACAGATCATGACGTAGGCACAGTGTCTGGTCCGTAACGGTCACTTAATACATGTTAAATTGAGCTAATATAATGAGATTAATTGGCATAAATGAAATGTACTAACCAGTTAGATAATAGACCATTCATTATGTGGCCAACTCTTATTCAGGATTCTGTAAAATCATGCAGGACTCTGAGGGATTTAAAAGATAATCTAGTTCTATTTCATATTTTTGCATTCTATGGAGAATTTAACTTGAAGAAAGGCTTCTATATCACAAAGCAGCATGAAAGCCACTGATTCTTGATAAACCCTTTATTTTCAGATGAGTAGACTGAAGATTTTTTAATATAAAGATCTAGATAGC
>RJWJ010030281.1:0-20035 GCA_004363605.1 Indri indri | reverse complement strand
ACACTCTGTAATTATATAAAATAAGGAGAGAGAGTTGCTATATTAGATTTTTTTTCCTGATTCCCCAAAGAACTACTAGAGGGATGCTGAGGTAATAAAAATGTGAACTTCTCAAGGGGATGACCAGAGAGAATCCTGTTCTCCTTCCAAGTGATTCATATATTTAATGAATGTAAATTTGTCCTCCATGGAGACTCCCTAGAGGCACAGAAGCAATGTGGGCTTGTCTCTACTTAACACCTAGCCAGTACTGACAGCACGGACCCATGAGTCTAATTCTTAATTCTTGTTAAAAGAACTGAGGAGAATGAGAAATGGGCTGCACAGAATTGTGGAATTCGTAATCAGTTGATTAATTTAGGGTTATTCATTCTGAGCTATAAAGAGATAAATGAAGTAGATGATGGCTAGTTGCAGTAAATTTGTTAAAGTCTAGCAAAAACAAATAACAAAGCAAGTCCTTTATTAGAGTTTTTATCTACAAGAATTTTATAAGCAATGACATGAAAAAAAAATCTATCCACCAGGTGTCAATTTGAGCATATCAGATAGCAATGTTTTATCCACCAATCGCAGCTTCCCTGCAATTTGCTAATCTCCTGAGATGGATGCCTGAAAGCTGCATTAATCCAGACTGTCAACTCAGACTCCCGCCATCGGAATATAAAGTGGTATGCGCCCCAGGATTTCTTCAGTCCGAGAAATTGAGAAATCCCTCTTGTGTGGGGCGGGCTCTCTTCACAAGCATGGTTCATAAACAGCACTGTATGACCAAAGCGATTCATTTTAAAAAATAAATTTAAAAAATACAAGACAGAATTTTCAATAGGAAATAATTATTCTATCAAATAATCAGCTTTTTCTTCTCCCAAAGAAATCCTGCCATCAGCAGACTCACATAGCTGCCAGAAAATAACCAGGGCTGTTCCTTCCCATTTGCCAGATGACTATGGTTTGTCTTGAAGTTAGCTCTGGGAACAGAAGGGACCTTGGAACTCTGCCCTCATATTAAGAAATATTGATTTTAAAGGATTACCTGATTCTATAGCACATTCAGGTTGATATTGCCACCCACTATGAAAATGAAGTTACAAGTTTAGGATTTAGGTTGCTAAGTAAGTAAAATAAGAAGGAAAAAGAAAAAAAAGTAAAGGATAAAATAAAAGGGCTGGTGGGAAGGAGTAAAAGGAGAAAGGAAGGATAAATCTGTCCCCATCACTGAGTAGCCTGAAAAGGCTCCTAGAAATCAGCTAGCACAATGGCATTAATCCTTGCTCCCATGTTGGGGATGTTTAGGAAATTTGGACATCCAGGCGTCCCCACTGAGATTCTCACCAGATGGTTTGGGAGTGGGTGGGTATGCATCAGCACTTTTTAAAGACTTGTGTGGTGATTGTGATGTGCAGCCAGAGTGGAGAGTCACTGTGTCCACCAAATCTTGGAAATCCACACAGGTTAGGTAATTAAGAAAGCTCTGTGGTCCAGTCAAACGAAATCAAGACTAAAACCTGATTTTTATCTTTTATTGTATGGTCGTATCTCCCTATTCAATGCCATTATCTCTACATCCACCCTGAAGGATTGACTATGATTATATGGCCAAAATTAGGCTGCCATAACATTACCATCTCCTCTGAAATTCAAAAGAAAGCCCTGAAGAACGAATATTCCTGGGTTCATCATCCAATTATCAGGAACATCATTCTTAAGGTGGCAAACTGCATCGGTTCTACCTACAAAGATAAATCAATGAAAAGTCTTATTGTCAAGAACTCCAGGCTATATTGCAATAATCACAATATGGTGCCAGCCACATTTTCTCTCTGTCCCCACAATGCCAGAACTGTGCATTGTACCTTAACGCAGTAGAAAAAGACAAAATACAAGCAAACCAACAGAGGGAATAATCCTAACAGAGGACAGGCACTTTTTGCGATGGCCCCGGACTTTTGCTGCCATGGCCCTGAGCCTTATTGAAATGAATTGTAAATTCTCATTGGTATGCACCTACACACACACCCCCAGATCTAGTTGGAAAGACGATTATCTAAGTCACAGTCAATCTTAAAATGTTAACTCAAAAGCAGAAATGTGCTAGAAATGAATTTGATCTGCTTATGAAGACACATGCATAAGATATGGCTGGAACATTTGTCAAGAGAGGAGCGAGGTAGCCCCCATGACTCCTATCTAAAACTTGTCATATCTTTCATCGCTAAACGCATTTTTTGCTCCTTTACCATAGTAACATAGGATTTTCTTCCCTATGCAGCCATAGTAATAGGAGGTTATTGTTATGTGATTTTTCCCCTTTATAGATGCAGTCAATTTCCATGGTCTATCTGTTTACAATAATATGTATTTATATTCATGACAATTTAGAGTATAAGGAAATGTTGCATTTTCATATTAACTAATATATAAGGTGCTCACAGGAAATTTTCATGGGAGGTTTGAAGTAAGTTTTGCTCTAGAGAAATAAATATGAATGCCAGCTAAAGTGTTACTCATTTGTCTTCTTTAAATAGTTCGTAAGATTTTTTTTAACCTCCCCTTATGAATGCTGACTTATGAATACCTTATGAATGTGTTTCTGACTCCAAAAGAGCTACACTGATTAACCTACTGTGCTTATAATATGATAAGGAAAATGTGCATTAAACTCAAGCCCTACAAGAAAATGAAAATATCAGACTACTAAATTTAGTTAATAGTTTCCAGGAGCCTAACACCATGTGAGGTGTATCTTAGCAGCACTTTATCAAGTACGTTCTCTGTATGGGAATGGTGAACCACTTTGGAGGTGTTAGTCCATGTAATGTACAGCTTAACAGCACAGAAATCAGTGTTCCCATTTCCTAGATGATAAAACCAAGACAGAGATTCCATGGCTTCAATATTGTCCCACTAATAATTAACCGAGCTTGTTGTTTTAATTTTGTGAAATCATGAGTTTAACTTTTGATATATTAATAAACTGAAAAATACTGCAATTTCCTATCACTGTGCCTAATGAGGTATATCAAATTTCTTTTTAAAAAAATGCTGCTCCCCAGAGTTATCCACCTACCAAATCACTGAATGTTAAAGCTAGAAAAGAGGTCAAAGCCTTCATTTTACGTTGACGGAAGAGAAGACATCATTACTTACCCAAGATTGCATAATCATTTATTACTAAACTAATGTTGCTGACTAGCCAATGCAATGTTATGCTTAGCTAACATTTTATTTAGATTGCATGTACTTTCTAAGCTGTCTCATGGTTTGTTTTAATAGATATTTTCAAAGTTCACATTGGGCATTTACTATGATGCCAAAAGAGGAAGAGCAATTGGTTGTCTGTCATCTTCACCAATCTTTCTTGTAAGTTATAACTTGTAGGAAAGACACTATAGATTATTTTATCTGCCCGTATTGTCCCCTGCCTCCTCCTAACATTCTTGTCTTCTCTATAAGCGAGTGAAGGAATCTATATGAAACCATTGATACAAATGTTCTACCATGTCATTATATGTATTAGTACAAGAATAGCTCCCCAGTGTTGGTTATGCATGGTGAAATGCTGAAAGGAAGAACATCTTATCACAAAGAAAGGGAAGGACAAGAGTGCACAATCACCAAGAACACAGATGTGAGTTTCAAATCCCGCCCCCCACACACACACCCCAATTTCAGTTGTGTGGACTTGTTAATCTCTTGCTATCTTAGTGGCATCTTTGAAAAACATAAATGATTCATCTCATAGAATGTATGGAGATTTAGATAGAATAAGGTATATGAAACAATTATCACAGTGTCAGACATATAATGTTGACAATAATTTTCGTGTATTTATTGTAATATATGTCAAATACCATTCTAAATGTTTTCATCAATTACTTCATTTAACCTCAGAACCCAAAACCCATATTTTTTTTTTTACCACTGTGCTACCCTGTCCCTAATTGCTATCAAATGTAGCTTCAGAGTCTGAAGAATTAATGCCTGTATGATAACGCTGCTTCATACAAGTGATGTGAAAAGGGCAGACTCTTGTTTATGTATAGAGATTGGCAGTTAGGGATTCTGATCCCCACTTCTATCTGCAAAATATAGTTATTTCTACCTCCAATAATACTTTTCAATCTACTTTCTATCATAGGCCAGTAAAATACATACAATAAGCATTTAAGGTGTCTCATTAAATCTGTACATCATCAATGATAAGAGACACCATTTTCGTGTTCCACTGAAATTTTTAAAAATGCCAATTAAAATATAATGCAATGCTTTTTATCACATTGCTGGTAAGACGTGTTATTACTTGATAGATGCTAGAATGTAAAAAAGAAATATGGATCTTTGAATCAAAGAAATGCAGTAATAATCACTGGTTTCCTTACTAGGAAATAAAGACCACACCCACTTGTCCACATAATTTGAAAGGAATTTCCGATGTTTTATACACTGATAGATGAGGTCAAATTACCCATTTAATTCTTCGCTCCTGCGTGGCAATGTTATACGTCTGTGCCCTTACCCTAGCCTCCTGGTGAGTCTTTCTTCATCCCTCGACATTGTGGTTGTCCGTGGGACTTGGCTAGGTTAATGCAAGGTTCTTCAACCTCAGCATGAAGCTCTATTTAAGGCTGGATAATTCTTTGCTGTGGAAGACTGACGTTTAACAGCCTCCCTAGCCTCCACCTTCCAGATACCAGTTGCACCTCTGCCTCCCTGCAAGTCGTGGCAACCAACAATGTCTCTGGATATTGCCAGATGTCCCCTGGGATGGGGGATAAAATTGACCCTGTTGAGAGCCATTGGATTAATGATATGTTAGCAGGCTTGATATGGCTAGAGGCTCGAAACTTGTTTGCATGATGGGGATTTCCTCTTGTGCAAGAATGTTCAACCACGAGAAAACTCTCCCCTGGTCTCCCCCTCGCCCCTAAGCTCCAGAGTGAATACATGGAACAGGCCTGAGCCCAGCCCACAGTGCTGAGCTCAGGCTAGATCAGACAATTCCATCGCTTTTGTTTTCTTGGGTTATTCTTTCCTTTGGAAAGAATATATTCTCTGCTAATTTTCTGAGGAAAGAATAGGTTCATATTTTATTGTCAGTTTTTAAAAAATTCTAATTCTAGGTTGGAAATCATTTTCACCTAGAATTTTAAATGTGCCACTCTATCATCCTCTTATTTCCATTTCATCTATGTGCTAGCTGAAAATCTAGCGTGCAGTGGCATGTAGCTCCCAAGTGATCTGGGAAGCCTGCTTTTTCTTTGCCACTCTGGGACTTCTTGAATGAAGAAACCTCTCTTTATTCCCAGGATGCTGAAATACCATGATAATATGTTTCGGTGTGCTATCTTTACATTAATGAGCTAGACAGTTTTGGATTTTTTTTCACAATAATCTTGAATTTTTTTTTTATTAATGAGAAATTGTCCAGTATTATCAGTTTTTAATCTCCTCATCTCTTTTTCTTTATTCTCTTTGTGGAACTCTTGTCAGTCAGTTGTAGGACATAGTTTATCTTTTTTGTTCTAGGAATTTTTTTTTTTTTTACTTTTCATTCTTTCTACTACATTTTAAAATTTCATGTGTGTATGTGCCGGGTCGGTAATCTCGTTCTCGGTTCTTGGTGTGCTTATGGCCAAAGTATGACCAGACACAAGAAAAGTAAGCCAGGCATGAAACAAAGTTTATTGAGGAAGGGCAAGATAGGTTTATAGAGCAAGAGCAGCGAGATGTAGGTTTACAGAGCAAAACCAAGATATGTTTGCCACAGACAACAAACAGACCCCTGTTATAACAGAATGGATCTGGTAACAGTCTGGGATCTTATTTTACATTGTCAAGATTGGGCCTTTCTGGTGGTTCAGACATCACCATGGAACCACTTTGACAGTTGGGAGTTATATAACCTGAGTCTCACTGTCCATGCAGATCTCCTATGAGCCTCTCTGAAAGCCCATTGCAGGGGGGTGAACCACAATGTAGATTTAAGCTAATGACATGATAATTAGCCTTAGGTTGCTCTAGGTCACCTTCCAGACCTATTGCGCCTGTGTTGCTTGGCCAGCCACCTAGGGAATCCTCTGCATTCTTTTGCAATTGGTGCTAAGTTCTGATTGGCAGATTGCTAGGGCATTCCCTCCTCCTTCAAGTGTGGCAATTGCTCAGGGCACCCACCTTTGTCCCCAGGAGGGCCAGAGGGCCCTCACTGTCTATCTAACATTTGTGTGTGTGTGTGTATGTATGTGTGTGTGTGTGTGTGTGTGTATATATATATATATATATATATATATATATTTGCAAGAAGTCTTCCTTATTAGTTTTGTTTTTCTTTTATTAATAATAATATCTTGCATTTTCTTATTTCATTTTATTATTTCTATAGGGATAATACAGATAGATATATACTTAAAATGCTATTCTTGTATTTTCTGCTTTCTTTGAATTACTTGTATTTCTTTTTTTTTTTTTTTTTTTTTTTTTTTTTTTTTTTTTTTTTTTTTTTTTTTTTTTTTTTTTTTTTTTTTTTTTTTTTTTTTTTTAACTTTCATTAGTCCCTGTCTTTCATGTTATCGATTTCGGTGCGTACTTGTTGATTCTTGACTATTCATTCATACCTGAGTGAGGCACCAGAAAGTGCAATGGACATGTTATGTTTCAGGATCTCTAAACCTTTTCTTCTGTGGTAGTCAGTGCTCTGGAGAGGACTCTCCCAATTTTCTCCCTAGAGATAAAAATCTCACTGCAACATCCTGAACTCAATCAAAAAATGATGTTAAGAGTGGGGATGATTCACCACTTGGTTTGATGATTTCAACTGCATCCTTCTGCTGTCAGTGTGTTACCTCACCTTGTCCCTTAACTGCAAAAACTATCATAATATTTCGAAATCCAGGGTCCCTCTGATTCAATTTCTTCAAAAGGACACTTACTTGATTTGAAATTGGAATTTTCTGGGTGATTTACTTTAACACCTTACTGATAAACCAGACTATATACGAAGGAGGAGGAGGACAGGATAGTTCAGTATCACATGGATGGTAGAGGGGTAATCACCAGGGTGGAAGAGAGGAGGAAGAAATCCAAAAGTCACACTGACCTTTCTGCAGAATCTAAGCAATACTACTGTTTTCCAGCCCCAAGTCTGCCCTCAGCTTCCCAGAGTATCTGGTGCCTCCCATCCCAGAGCCTTTCTAAGATTATGCAGAAGGAATAGGTTGCAGCCATCTTTGCAAACAGTTCAGTTTCAGCTTTCTCTATTCTGAGTAAGCTCCCTTTCTTCCATCCAGTGTTTATCTTACCAAAAAATGTGCTAAAATTTCTCCCTTTCATCCTCTTTCCCTAATTGGTTTATACCTTTTATCAATCAACATTTTAACAGATTTCTGCAAAGGAAATGAGGTAAATAATTCTGTTTAGTTCATCAGATTTAAACAGAAGTTGGGAACAACATTTTAATAAATAACATAATAAAGATGAATGATATGCTTGTAATTTTTGAGGGTGACACAAAAGTAGGAGAAATAAATATTTAATGATCAAATCACAGTTCCAAAATTTTTCAGCAAGTTGAAATTATAGAGCTAAAGCTACTGAATTTAATAAATGCAATTTAACAAAGGTGAGTATAAATCTCGTATGTAACTTCAAAAAATCAAATTGCACAATGCAAGATATACAAGAATGTAAACAACACTAGAAATTTAGATGACTTAAGACTGACTTTCCATCATTAGTGTGCCAGGAATGCTACAAAAGCTAATATGCTTTTAGAGCACACTAATAAAACTTCAGTTGCACTTTGTGTTTCTCAGGACACTTAGAATATTCTGGGCAATATGTTTAATGAGGTACTAGAAAGCATATATGGAAGAGAAGAAGGGAGATTCAGAATTTGAAATTTTTCTTTTGACATAGCTGGGCTAGTTTACTCTGGAAGGGGAAAAGGCTCCTGAGGGAAGGAAAATTGCCTTCCGATATTTTAAAAGTCAATCTGCGGAACAGCATAAATCCTATGTATCATAAAAAATGAGTGCAGAATTGATGAATAAAATTAGTGAAAGGCAATGTTTGACCCGTTATATTAATAAAAGAACAGTGTTGATCAAATCTGGATCACGGATGGCTCAGTGGTGGTTAAAAATGGAGGTATGTCATCATTACAGTGCTTGACTTTTGTGGGCTTCTGTCACGGTGACTTTCAGAGGATACTTACTTTGTACCAATAACAAGGCGTGGCTCTTTCTAAAAAGTTATCAGACAGGAACTTTATTAGTTCCATTTTCATTTGAGAAAATTGAGATTAAGTTATGTGCCCAAGGTCATAGAGCTAGTTAACAGGATTAAAACCAAGATTTCTGACTCTGGGGCTTCCAGACTCTTAATTCTCCAGGATCCAGACATCTCCTATTAGCACTAAGAGTTCCAGACCATTCTCTAGCCAGCTCAGATTCCTCCCCACATCCCACCATTATCACCCCTCTTCCTTAATACTTGCGACCCCAGTGAACTCAATAGCTCTCTGTTGGAAACTCTTCCTAAATGGTGCTCATTTAATAAATAATGCCTGGAAAGATGGAGAAAAAACAAATGACTATTCTGCCCAAAGAGGATGGAATACATCAGCAGTCCAGAGGGACACAGCCAGCATCCAACAGATGCAGCCTCCAACAGAGCCAAAGGGTGACCAGAGCCTCAGGCCCCAGAGAAGCAGAGAGGTCCCCACCTATGGTGGATTTGAGGAGATATGGGAACACTAAAAAGGCTAGCATCTGCTTTTTATACCACCATATATTCCCCTAAAGGGAAAAATGAAGGAGTGGGATACAGGGAAAGATTGAATTTCTTTTTATTTTTTATATCTTATTTTTTAAATGAGATATTATAATTGTAAATATTTATGGGGCACATAGTGATATTTTGAAACATGTAATAAGTAGTAATCAGATCATGGTAATTAGCATATCCATCATCTCAAACATTTATAATTTCTTTGTATTAGGAATGTTCTATATTCTCCTCCTACTTATTTGAAACTATATAATATATTATTGTTAACTATAGTGATACTACAGTGGTATAAAACACTGGAACTTATTCCTTCTATCTAGCTGTAATTTTGTATCCTTTAACAAATCTCATCCTATCCCTCCATTCCACCTACACTTCCCAGCTTGTAGTATCTTCTGTTCTACTTTTTTACTCCTATGAGATTAACTGGATTAGCTTCCACGTATGAGTGAGGACATGTGGTATTTAATTTTCTTTTCCTGGCTTATTTTGCTTAATGCAATGTCTTCCAGTTCCATCCATATTGCCTCTTTTTTATGGAGGAATAGTATTCCATTGTGTATATAGACCACATTTTCTTTATCCATTCATGTGTTGTTGAACACTTAGGTTGATATCCACAATATCACTATTGTGAATAGTGCTGTCATAAACACGGGGTGCAGGTGTCTGTTCAATATACTGATTTTCTTTCCTTTGGACAACTGCCCAGTATTGGAATTGCTGAATCATATGGTAGTTACATTTGTAGTTTTTTGAGGAATCTCCATACTGTTCTCCACAGTGGCTGTAATATTTAATAGTTTACATTCCCAGCAACAGTGTATAAGGGATCCCTTACTCTGCATTCTCATCAGCATTTATTATGTTTTGTCTTTTTGTTAATAGTCATCCTAACAGTGGTGAGATGATACTTCACTGTGGTTTTGATTTTCATTTCCAAGATGATTAGTGATGTTAAACATTTTATTTTCGTATTTGACCATTTGTATGTCTTTTTTTTTTTCACTGATCTGCAGATTTTATTCAAGTTTCACCACTTGTCTCAATAATGTTTTTTTTTTTAAATTTCAGAATAGTATGGGGGTACAAATGCTTTGGTTATATAAATTGCCTTTGCACCACCCAAGTCAGAACTACAAGTGTGCCCATTCCCCAGACAGCATGCACAGCACCCATTAGGTGAGAATTTACCCATCTCCTCTTCCCCTCCCCACCTGTCTGACACCTGATGAATGTTACTTTCATATGTGCATGTAAGTTTTGATCAATTAGTACCAATTTAATAGTGAGTACATGTGGTGTTTGTTTTTCCACTCTTGTGATACCCTCACTTAGAAGAATCAGCTCCAACTCCATCCAGGATAATACAAGAGGTACTGGTTCACCACCATTTTTATGGTTGGTATACATGGTATACATATACCACATGTTATGTTAATCTGCTCATGTATTGATGGGCACTTAGGTTGTTCCCACATCTTTGCAGTTGTAAATTCTGCTGCTATAAACATTCTAGTGCAGATGTATTTTTTATAGAATGTCTTTTATTTCCTTTGGGTAGATACCCAGTAGTGGGATTGCTGGATCAAATGGTAGCTCTACTTTTACTTCTTTGAGGTATCTCCATATTACTTTCCCTAGAGGTTGTACTAGTTTACAGTCCCACCAGCAGTGCATGAGTATTCCTGTCTCTCTACATTCATGCCAACATTCATTGTTTTGGGATTTCTTGTTAAAAGCCATTCTCAGTGGAGTTAAGTAATACCTCATTGTGATTTTGATTTGTATTTCCCTGATGATTAGAGATGTTGAGCATTTTTTCATATGTTTGTGGGCCATTAGTCTGTCTTTTTTTGAAAACTTTCTGTTCATGTCTTTGCCTACTTTTTAATGGGGTTGTTTGATTCTTTTCTTGATTATTTTCCTGAGGTCTATATAGATTCTAGTCATCAACCCTTTGTCAGATGCATAGCATGCTAATATTTTGTCCCATTCTGTAGGTTGTCTATTCCCTCTAATGATAGTTTCCTTGGTTGTGCAGAAGTGCCTTCTTTAGAGAAATGTCTGTCCAGATCATTTGCACATTTTTAACTTTTTGTTGTTGAGATATTTGAGTTCCTTGTATATTTTGGATATTAATTCTCTATTAAATGAGTAGTTTACAAATATTTTCTCCCATTCTGTAGGTTGCCTTTTCACTCTGTTGATTATTTACTTTGCTGTGCAGAAGCTTTTTAGTTTGATATAATCCCATTTGTTTATTTTTGCCTTGATTACTTATGCTTTGGAGGTCTTATTCATAAAAACATTTCCAAATCAATGTCCTGAAGTGTTACCCCTATGTTTTTTTCTGGCAGTTTTATAGGTTTGAGTCTTACATATAGTTCTGTGATCAATTTTGAGTTAATTTTTATACAGGGTGAAAGGCGGGCATCTAGTTTTATTCTTTTGCATATGAATATCCAGTTTTCCCAGCACCATTTATTAAAAAGACTATGCTTTCCCCAATGAGTGTCCTTGGTACCTTTGTAAAAAATACGTTGGTTGTGTATTAATTTCTGGGTTCTCTGTCCTATTTCATTGATCTATATGTCTCTTTTTATGCCAATACCATGCTGTTTTGATTACTACAGCTTTGTAGTGTATTTTGAAGTCTGGTAGTGTGATGCTTCCAGGTCTGTTCATTTTGGTCAGGATAGATTTGGCTATTTTGGATCTTTCATATTCCTATACAGATTTTAAGATTATTTTTCTATTTCTGCAAGAATGTCATTGGTATTTTAATAAGGATTGCAATAAGTCTGTAGATTGCTTTAGGTCGTATGGCCATTTTAACAATATTAATTTTTCTAATCTATGAATGTGATCAGATTTTTGTATCTTGATTTTGCATCCTGCAACTTTATTGAATTTGTTTATCAGTTCTAGGAGTTTATTGGTAGAGTCTTTAAGTTTTTCTATATATAAGATCATGTATCTGCAATCAGGGGCAATTTGATTTTCTCCTTTCTAATTCTGATGCCTTTTATTTCTTTCTCTTGCCTAATTGCCCTGGTGAGTACTTCCAGTACTGTGTTGATTAAGAGTGGCGAGAATGGGCATCGTTATTTTGTTCCAGTTCTTACAGTTCATAGAGGAAAACCTTTCAGCTTTTCCCCATTCGGTACGTTAGTTGTGGGTTTGTTATATATGACCTTTACTGTGTTGAGGTTCTTTCCTTCTATACCCTAATTTATTTAGAATTGTTATTGATCTCAATAAAAGGATGTTGAATTTCATCAAGTGTTTTTCTGCATCTACCAAGATAATCATATGGCTTCTGTCTTTTGTTCTGTTGATGTGATGGATCACATACATTGATTTGCATATGTTGAGCCATCCTTGAATTCCTGGGATAAATCCCACTTGATTATGCTGTATTATCTTTTTGATATGTTGTTAAATTTAGTTTGCTAGCATTTTGTTGCAGATTTTTGTGTCTATTTTCTTCAGGGATATTGGCCTGTCGTGTTCTTTTTTTGTGTGTCCTTGTCTGATTTTGGTATCAGGGTTATGCTGGCCTCATTAAAGAATTTGAAAGAGTTCCCTATCTTTAATTTGTTGGAGTAGTTTGAGAATAATTGGTATTTTTTTTTAAGGGTTTAGCAAAATTCGACAGTGAATCCATCCAGTCCTGGACTTTTCTTTGTTGGGAGGCTATTACTGAATCAATCTTGTTACTTGTTATTTGTCTGCTCAGGTTTTTTTTTTTTTTCTTATTGGTTCAAACTTGGTAGGTTGTTTGCTTTAGGGAATTTTTCCATTTCCTCTAGGTTTCAAGTTTGTTGGCATATAGTTGTTCCTAGTAGTCTCCAATGTTCCTTTTTATTTCTGTGGTATCTGTTGTGACATCTCCTTTTTCATTTTGGATTTTATTTATTTGAATTATCTCTCTTTTTTTCTTAGTCTAGCTAATAGTTTGTCAATTTTATCTTTTCAAAATACCAACTTTTTGTTTCATTGATCATCTGTATTTTTTTAGTCTTGATTTCATTTATTTCTGCTCTGATATTTATTACTTTTTCCATTTTTATAATTTAGGGCTTAGTATTTGCTTGCTTTTTTAGTTCCTTGAGATGTATCATTAAGTTTTTATTTGAAATCTTCCTAGTTTTTTTTTTAATATAGGCATTTATTGCTACAAACTTACCTCTTAATGATGCTTTTACTGTATACAATAGGTTTTGGTAGGTTGCGTTTCTGTTTTCATTTGTTTCAAGGAGTTTTTAAAATTTCATTCCTAATTTCTTCCTTCATCCATTGGTCATTCAGGTGCAAGTTGTTTAATTTCCATGTATTTGTATATGTAGGGAGCAAGACTCTTTCCCTTCCTAAGGTTCGCTGGAAAATCAGTGACATAAGGCAGATTGATTAATTGAGAAAAAGATATAAATTTATTTTAGGCAGATATAAGGGAGCCTTCGAAATGAAAACTCAACTCCTCAATGAATCAGAGAGGTTTTTAAAGAATGGGGGCTTGGAAGTGGCAAAACAGATTTGGGGAAGAAGAAAGAGAGAGGCTTGGCTAGCTAGCAGAGGTGGTCTTGTTATGTAAATGAAACCTTACAGATAGCAGCTCTCAGAAAGAATGGATGGTAAATATTTCTTCTCAGACCTTTAAAGGTGTTAGACTCTCAGTCAATCTTTCCTAGCTCAGGTAAGGAAAGACCTGGCTGCATTACTGGAGATTATCTACAGATGCAAATTTCACCCCCACAAAAGACAGCTTTGCAGCATTACTTCTATCTGTGACACTCATGGCAGCCATCTGAAAATATTTCAGAGAAATATAGTTTGGGGTAAAATGTTTCTAATTTCTTTCATATAGTTTAAAATATTCCTCTTATTATTTATTTCAAGTTCAACTTTATTGTGGTCAGATAATACATTTGGTAGATTTCAATTTAAAAAAACATTTTTTTTTTTTTTAGATAAAGTCTTGCTCTGTCACCCTGGCTACAGTGCAGTGGCATCATCATAGCTCACTGCAACCTCAAACTCCTGGGCTCAAGTGATCCTCTTGCCTCAGCCTCCCAAGTAGCTGGAATTATAGGTGCTTGCCATGAACACCTGGCTAATTTTTCTACTTTAGTGGAGATGGGGTCTCACTCTCACTCAGGCTGTTCTTGAACTCCTGAGCTCAAGCAATCCTCCCACCCCAGCCTCCCAGAGTGCTACAATTACAGGCATAAGCCACTGAACCCAGCCAATATTTTTAAACATTTTGAGGCCTGTTTTGTGTCCTTGATAAGGAAAACCCCCATCTGTTACTTGGCACATTAGCCACCTGTGACCCCCCACCCCTCTCGGAAGACCTGCATCACCATAATACTAACCTATTACCTGGTCCATCAACTAATCTATTACCTGGCACATCAGCATAACACTAAATATATTATCTGACATATCAACTAACCTATTACCTGGCAGGCATTACCTCCTGACACTCTACCCCCCAGACCACCATAACTTAATAAAAGTAGGAAAAATCGGGTAGACGGGTCTCAGAATTTGGTGGCAAGGCTCCTCTGAGCCCACCAACAAATAAACTTTGATTCTCCAACTCTTCGTGTGCCACTCGGTTTGTCCTTGGGACCACTTGCAGTAACATTTGCTATAACACTTGCTGTAACATCCTAACATATGATCTATCCTGGGGAATGTTCTATGTGCTAATGAAAAGATGGGTGTTCTGCAGCTGTTGGGTGAAATGTTCTGCAAATGTCTGTTAGGTCTATTTGATCTATGGTACAGTTTAAATCTGATGTTTCTGTGTTAATTTTCTGTCGAGATGATTTCTTCAGTGCTGAGAGTGGGATGTTGAAGTCCCCATTATTATTGTATTAGAGTCTACCTCTTCTTTTAGCTCTAATAATATTTGCTTTATATATCTGGGTGCTCTGGTGTTGGGTACATATGTATTTACAATTGTTACATTCTCTTGCTGATTTGATCCCTTTATTATCACATGATGTTTTTCTTTGTCTCCTTTTGTAACTTTTGACTTGAAGTTTGTTTTTTCTGTTATAAGTATAGCTACTCCTGCTCACTTTTTGTTTCCATTTGAGTGGAATATCTTTTTCCAGTCCTTCATTCAGTCTGCATGAGTCTTTACAGGTGAGGCAAATTTCTTGTAGGCAGTATATAGTTGTTTCTTGTTTTTGTAATCCATTCAGCCACTCTATATGTTTACATTCCAAGTAATTACTGATAAGCAAGGACTTATTCCTATTATTTTATTGATTGTTTTCTGGTTGCTTAGTATATCCTTTGTTCTTTACTTCCTATTGAATTGCTTATTTTTGTTATTGGGTGGATTTAAGATTGGTTTTCTTGTTTAATCAAACAGAAAAGCATTGAACCATTCAAATTTAGAGCTTTGCTGCAATTTTGACGTATTTATTCTCATCAGTGATAAGACCCACCAGTTATGTCTTTATATTAATAGATCTCAGCTTCAATTATATAGCTTCAATTTCTCTGTTAGAATGAATTTAAAAACAAATCAAAGGATGTGGCGTGAAAGCTACTAACATATAGCTATTATAGTCCTGTTGTATTCTATAGAATTATGAAATGCCTGCATATTATTGATTTAAAACTGATCTTCACACTAAGACAAATATCGCTCAACCCTATACTTCAGACTAAGACACATCTCTACAATAAGCCAAAAGTATCTCTCTTCAAAATGTAAGATAACCACAGTCTATGCAATAATCTTTTTCCATAAGCATTTCTGAATATACTAAGGAGTCCTTTCCATTCATGATGGAAAATAAATCCTTTCCATTTGTAAAAATAAATATATTTATTTATTTTGTGCAATATTGATTTGATGCATTGCATTCTCTGCTACTTTTTTATCATTGGAAAATAAAATTTCAATTAGTCTACAGTGAATTAATACCTTTTTATATTTATGGCATGCTTCGAAACATTAATCCAAGATTTACGTTCGAATGATACCCTGTCACTCTTATAGCCTTACATATTTCACAAATGATTACCTGGCTAGGTTTGGCATGAAATGGTGCAACATCCAAATCCCTGGCTTTTGCAGCATGAGGAAAATTAAAATGTTGAGATAAGAAGGGATCCAGAAGTCAATGACAGCTGCCTGGTGGCATGTAAGTTACTTTCCACTGAAAGCAAGACCAGCTCAGATGACCTTCCTGACAGCCACATGGCAGAAGAAAAGCAAAAAAGGAGCCCCATCTCATCTCAGCTCTCTCAGGACCTTGTTCTTTTCACAGTGAAATAGAATATACAGTTCTTACTGCTTCATCAGCATTTATTCACTTCTTACTAGGAAAAGGTAGCGTTAGAGATATTGAAATACAGGCCTGCATGACACACACAAAAAAACAGTCTCTCTTTCCACCCACAACCTAAGCACTGAAATTTGGAGAAGCCAGCCTAGAGTGACAGTGTGTAGGAAAAGTGACATGAGGGGAGAGAGAATGTAGCCTGATGAAAAGGGTTTAGACGTCATTCAGAAGAATCAGGGTCTATGTGGTGAGCCGGTGCAGGGTGCAGAACAGATAAATCGCATGCCTAGTGCTTGGGTTGTAGAAGCATCATTCTGCCTTTTGAATGCCCCATGTTGCAGACTGTCAAACCTGCATGCAATCAATTCTCAGATGGTTACTTAAAAGTCTCAAGAGATCCCTCAGTGAACTCCATGCCAAGTAAGAATTCCATTTGACTGATATATGGGGCATTGCTTCTTGATTCTGGGATCATTATGAATAACAGCTGTGTCACAGTCTTAAAATGCAGACAGATGAGCAGGTGTTTTTACTGCAGTCACCTCAATACCATTCTTCCATTAGCAATGAGAACTGTGCTTAGGTCATTTAAACATCGGTGGGAAGTGAGACTTTGAGTGGTGAAAAAAAAAAAAAAAAAAGAAAAAACACTTGGATGTCTAATTATGTGGTTTAACTTGTCCCTCCTTCCCCAGAGAGGAAGCACTTTGACACTTGTCTTATCAGGGCTATTTTTCCAGAAGACAATGTCAATGGCCCCTCTGGAATTATCCTTGGGTTAATTTTATTCCAAAGTATGATAACTGAAAAAATGCTTTGGATTTTATTTCACATACATTATCTCATTTTTACCTTAAGCCAACTGTTGGTTACACATTATTATTCCTACTTTACAAAAGGTGGAGATGTATTGTTCAGAGAGATAAATTGCTTTTCCTTAGAGAAATATAATCAATCAACAGAAATTAAATTTGAACAAAACCATCTACTGACCACAAGGCCCTCTTCTTTTTTCCAAAGAGCAGTGGGCAGAAAGCACAGGTGACATAAAAGGTGTTTATGTTCATATGCAAAGTAGTGATGCTCCATATCAATTGACAAGAACATGTTTTCTGAGACGGGCCGGATTGGTGTTTTCATTGTGTTATTTTCCATTTTTTATCTGTTAGAGCATTGGTAATACAATGGCATAAAGACACTGAGGTACCCAAAGGTAGGAAATGAACAGATACTTTTCCAAGGACAAGTTACATTTCTGTAATAGAAGGCAGTGTACAGGAACAGAGTGAGGCATTTCACGGCCTTGTCAGGCCCCTGGTGTGTTTATCCAATTCTCTCTGCTGTCTCTGAACTCCAAGTGAGGATATAAATATATCACCCTCACCAAAGTGGAAGCAGGAGGCAAATGCACAAATGAGAACAAGATAAGAATTTGAAATATAAAATTACACAGATATAATTTTATAGCAAGGAACGATTTTAGGAAGCGAGCAGAGAGTTTTTATTTATAAATGCGGAACATTCTGAGCACAGAAGGCCCTGTCACACTTAGTATATTGTGATGGGGTCTCTGAACACATAATGGCATTCATTTTATTACCATTTTCCTCTGGAGTAGAGTGACATACTAAACTGATCAATAGAAGGCTTTGGCTTCCTCAAGATGTTATGGAGATTGTTGAAATTGAATAACGTGAACTGTTCTTTTATTTTCCCGTTGACTGTTACATTGTCTGATTTCTGTGGGTATTTTAAAACTTTGCCGTGGCTTACTTCCTAGCTCTGAGCAGCTAGTCAGGAGGAGCGGGTTAATCACCTGGAGATCTGTTAAATCCCTGCACGCGTGTCACTCACATTATCACAGACATTAAGAAAAGGCATGCAGTTATTCAGAAAAAGGGAAATGTAAGGATTCTAGGGCAAAGAAAATTATTAGAAATCCTTGCTTTTACATTTTTTTTCTTCAATGGCGTAGTACTTGATTCTGGTGAAACTGTACTGAATCCCCAAGTAGAACATATATACCAGACTCTTTCACAGGAGACCGAAAGTCAGGAAAGGTACTTTGCTTGGCGTCTCTGGGATCTCACTTTTCTGCTCTTTCGGATGGTGGGTGGAGAGGAGTAGGGCGAGAAATGGGGCAGGAAACTAATTTCTGCATGCTATTCCATTCTGTTATTATATACCAGATGTCAAGGCAGGAATTTTCTTTTCTTTACCCTAATGTGCTGATGTTATTACTGTCACTTCACAGGAATGCCTATAAATTCTCAGGGTCATAGCCAAGTTTCAAACTCAAATCTTCTAATTACAATTTGAGTGCCGTTATCAATCAGAACTCTTCGGTTTGGAAAGACAGAAACCCAACTCAAAGCATTTTAGGCAAAAGGGGAATTTACAGGCTTCTATAAGAGATGGAGATTAGTATTACACTAGGTGGCTGGGTCTCAAAAACTTGAACATGCCCAGGACATTCCGTGAGTCCCATTTCTTCTCACCTTGCTTGACAGCATTGGTTTGTCAACTGGATTCATCAAATCTGGCAAACAGTAAGGTCACTGATAGAGAGACAGGGATTGAGGTTTGCCTCTCTGTAGATGTCCTGGGGAGGTTTCTCATTGGTCCAGCTTAGATCGGGTGCTTGTCCATAAACCAGTGAGCTTATCAGGTGAATTACTACAGTTGGCCTAGGTTGCTTGGTCAGATGCCCTTCAATGGTAGAAATGGCAGTGTCAGCTACTTGAAATAATGTGGACCACACAGATGGAAGGGAGTGGAGTGGAAATCCTCTCTCTGACACTGTACGGTATGTGATCTGACAGGGATGCTGCTGTTGACAGCTCCTCTGATCCTAGAACCATTATACTGTGTAGTCTATAAAAGCTGCCTGATAATAAGGACTGAGAGAGAGAGAGAGAGAGAGAGAGAGAGAGAGAGAGAGAGAGAGAGAAGAGATGAGATGGTAGGCTTGAAGAGGGAAGGTGATTTGGTATTTGCCTAGATTTGGGGTCAGTGGCAATAGAAATTCTCTGGTTTCTTTGTACTCAGGGTGACAGTGCTAAGCAATGAACTGGTGGTACAGATACATCATCCTAGAAAACAGGGTGACAACAGGTGAGCACCTGGCCATACTCAAGAAGACCTGGGAACATGTAACTTATTCCTTCCCAATAAAGCACAAGAAAAAGAAAACCTCAGAATAGGAACTGAGCTTCCAGTTGGGACTATACTCTGAATTTATATGCATCATTTTTTCTTATGATATGAAAGTTTCAAACGAGAAAATATCAAAGTCCAACAGAACCCATCTGAATTCCTAGCTGATTCTATCTGTGGGTCTTAGTTTTGGCTGCACATTAAAATCACCTAGGAAGCTTTCAAAATTCCGAGTGTCCAGGCCACACCCCAGACCAAAACTATAAAGACACCTGGGAGAAGCAGAAAGAAAAAGGCCATCATACAGTTCTTAATTATTATTACTATTACTTTAATATTTAACTTTTGTGCTTGGCATTCTTTAGAAAAGTCACACATTGTTAGCTCTGAAATAACTTTCTCAAGTCCATTATGGTTTTCATTCTTCATATGATGAATAGAGACATTGGAATATTTCAAGGTAAAAGTGCCTGTTTGCCAAATGTACATTTTAGCAGCAACATTGTCTTTATCTGAAGAATAGTTTTTTT
This sequence comes from Indri indri, assembly GCA_004363605.1. Taxonomy (NCBI): domain Eukaryota; kingdom Metazoa; phylum Chordata; class Mammalia; order Primates; family Indriidae; genus Indri; species Indri indri. The sequence goes on along the minus strand of RJWJ010030281.1, from coordinate 249 downwards.
TCCAGTAAAAACCTAATTTCACTTTGGTCTGTTTAATTTAAAAAGTGGAAAGAATGCGTTCCAACCCTATCCAGGAGTATACAAGAGGTGCTATATCACCATTGTTTCTTAAAGCTGAATAGTACTCCATGGTATACATATACCACATTTTACTAATCCACTCATGTATTGATGGGCACTTGGGCTGTTTCCACACCTTTGCAATTGTGAATTGCGCTGCTATAAACATTCGGGTGCAGGTGTCTTTTT
>RJWJ010030280.1:0-20032 GCA_004363605.1 Indri indri | reverse complement strand
GTGTTTTCCAAGATCCAACCGGCTCGGTTTCAAATCCCAGCTTCTACGACTGTCCAGCTGTGTGTTCTCGGACAAGCTCCTTCGGCTGTCCGTGCTGTGGTTTCCCCTGAGTACAACAGAGCTGCTAAGAATGTCCACCTCACGGAACCGTCGTGAGGATTGAAAGAGGTCGGAGGATGAGGGTCTGACATAGCTGTTGGCCCAAACAATATGATTAGGATTCTGGGGGCTCAGACTCAGGAAGAGCCTGGCCTTGCTGGATTCTGTCCCCCAGCACCCCACCCCCGCTTTCCTGGCAGCCAGGGGGAGGGGGACAGAGTGGAGAGCCCTACAGGCTACTGCAGTCCCCCAAGGAAGACCCGATGGGGCCCCAGGTGGAGGAAGAGACCTTGACCGCACCTGTCTCCGCTACTCCTGTGGCCTGTAGGAACCCAGGCACACAGCAAGATGGACTTCCTGGCAGCCATGGGGCGCAGGAGGAGGGCTCCTGGCTCACCTCCCTGCAGCAGCCCCGCCACACCCGCTGTGGAGAGCCAGGTAGATCCTGGGCGGAGCTTTCCAGCCACCGATGCTGGAAGGAGGCTCGGGAGGTTTCAGAGGCCCTGAGTGCAGAGAACTGGAGGGAGCGGGGAGCGCTGAGCCACCTGCAGAGCCGCGCCTGTCACTCACTGCCCGATTCCGATTCCTGCAGCCAGAACCAGGTGAGAGAAGGGCAGAAGGCGAGGGGGACCTTCCTCCTACCCTGCAGCACGCACGCCTTGGGGACACACACACACACACATGCACGCACCCCAGGCAGAGAGCAGGGATTTGAGAAGTGGAGTCTTAGCCGTCCACTTGGTCTCTGGTCCCCTCTGGCATGCACCCCAACCTCAGGGCCTCCAGGCGAGGAGGGTCCACCCCTGGGCAGCCAGGACCCTCCTCAGCAAAGCCTCCCTCCCCCGCCTCCCACTAGCCACCCTCCTCCCTGTGGCTTCAGCCCCACCCCCCCCAACCCAGGCCACCAGCTTCCTCCTCCCTCCTGTCACTGTCACCAGGAACCAACCTGGTAATAGTGCCGACAAAAAGGCCAGGGCACAGCTGGTGGGAACCGGCTTTTCCTGTTCCCATCTTGGGGACTGCTAACCCCGGACCGGACCGGTCCCCTGAGGTCCCACCTCTGAGCCTGGCCCCGGTCTGGGGAGGCGCTTGGTCCCCCACCCACTCCCTAATCCTGTCCGGAGTCACTGCTCCCGTTCTGGGCCTGGGAGTGAAGGTGAGGATTTCAAAGCGACAGCCGCACATTTTTGTCTTAAACTCCCATCTCCTCCCCAAAGTTGCAATGGCCCTGACGACCCAGGGTCGATGGCTGTGACTGTGCTCTGCAGGGAGGGCTGGAGGGAGGGGCGGCAGGGCGCAGAGCTTACCCGGGGGGCGAGGTAGGGAAGGGCTTCCTGAGCTAAGGGACAGGAGGACGCTGGGTTATTTTATGGGAACAGCTGGTGACAAGTCAAAGTGGGGCAGGGCCAGCCGGAGGCTGGGATTCTGTCTTGAGTGGTGGCAGGGCCAGAGGTGGGTGAGGGGACAGATTGGAGGCGGGGGAGGAGCCAGGAGGCCAGGTGGGGGGAGGGGAGGAAGGATGCGGCCCGGCCTAGAGCAGAAAGAAGTGGACGAGACAGGGAGAATTCAAAACAAGCCATCTGGGGACCCCACTGCGGACCCCGCTACCCTGGGGGCACTGAAGGCCTGGTTCCTCCTTCGAAGTTGGGGCCCTTTTGGTGTCCTACTGCAATGTCCCAAGGGAAACCCCCAGGGCCACCGGATGGAGGAAGGGACCTGACCCTGCCACCTAGCCTGAGGTGCCTGATGCAGCTGTAGGAACTGGGAGCAGATAACAAGACAGACTTCCCGACCTCAGGGGACCAGGGAAGGCACAGCCCCAGATGTCCGCTTCCACTGCTGGCATCTCCCAAGATTCCCCACGGCTTCAGGCGAGCGGCTTTTGCAGTCTCCAGCTGCCATCTGAACACCCTCCCCAGCTCCACCACACCCCTGGGGCTCCTCTCTCAGCCCCTGCCCTGGGCCGGTCTCTGAGCTTGTTTCCTTGCTGTAAAATGGGCAGGATGTCACCTACTTGCAGAGTTGCTGTTAAAAGTCCATAAGATAATGCCCTCCGTGGGTCCGCCGGGCTCCCCCAGCGCATTTCCGTCGTGCTCACACTGCCCTGGAGGGATTTTTATCCCCAGTTTGTGGACAGACAAGAACACTGAAGCACAGGGAGGTAAAGGCCCTGGGTCAAGGTCACACAGCTAAACAGAGGCTCACGATTACACCCCACAGGGCTTCTCTCCAAACCTAAGTGATTTGCAGTCTCAGCGCAGCTCCCCCTCCAAGACTCGGGATCTAGCTCCGGGAGGCTCCCGCCCTTCCTGCTCTCTGCGAGCTTGGCCAAGGTCAGCGAGGAGCTTCCTGCTCTGGCCGCTCAGCCTTCCTGGGTGAGGAGGGAGCGAACAACCAAGGAGGCAGAGATGATCTAGACATTCCGCCTTTCTTTTTGTTAGGGTGGAAAGGCTAGCTGGTGCTCACGGCTCGATGGAGAAAGATTTCCCATGCAGAAATTAAGATATAAAAGTTCAACGTTTATTTTATCTTCTTAGAGGAGAGAGAGGGAAAGACAGAGGGAGAAAGAGAAAGAGAGAAAGGAAGAAGGGGAGGAAAGAGAGCAAGGAGATGGCCAAGTGGCTGCCTGGTTTCAGCAGAACGAAGAGCTGTCACTTGGTAACAAAAGCGGCAGCAGGCAGATAACGAAAACGGCAAGGATGTCAAAGTCCAAAAGTTCATTTCCTGCCTTCCTGGTAGAAGGGATTATCCTATCCTAGGAGATGTGACTTTGTCCTGGAGATATGGTTGAGGCTGTAACTAGTTCTACTATTTACTCAGGAACTCTGTAAAAGCAGATTCTCAAAAAAAAAAAAAAAAAATTTGAAAGAGAGAGATTTACATCTCTTTTCCGTCCATTCAGTTTTTTCAGAAGTTGCGCAAAGCAGACCTCCTTGGGGGGCCTGTGAGTGAGAGAACTCCTAGGATGGATCTTTAACCCTTCCTGGGGAAATTGTGGGATTAGGGATTTTCTGTTATTTTTGCAAGGCCGCCCCTTTCACTTTTTACCCTAACCAGGCCAGGCTTACTGTCTTTCCGTCTGCTGTAAGCACATTCAGAGGGGATGGATGTTCTCAGTTCAGGGTCCCAGAGATCAGAAGGTTTGATTGTGAACATCTGTTCTTCCACTATGTCTTTTTTTTTTCACCTACTTGGTGCCCAGAAACGGAGACCAGTAAAGTAAGACAGGGATGTGGGGGAAGGAGAAACGGGACACGGGGAGATGCTGGCAAGGGGGCACGCAGAGAGGGTGCTGGGCACAGGGGGTGACCCGCCTGCCTTCTGCAGCGTCCCCTGAGCACCCGCTGCGCCCAGCCCGGCTTCCCGTGTTTTGCGGTGGCGGATACACGGGGATGAGAGGGACAGAGCCCTTCCTTCACAGCGGAGTGTGTAAAGCCTGAGGCCCGGCCCGAAAGAGACTGGCCTGGAGAGGGACCCGGAAGCAGGAAAGGGTGGGCACAGAGCAGGGGCAGAGACGGGACCCAGTGGAGGCGCGTCCACCCCACCTGCCGCCTTTCTCCCCTCGGCCCTTCTCACTTTCTCTGTCCCTCCTCGTGTCTTTCTGTTCCTGCCTCTGACTCTTTCTCTCTCTCCTTGTCTTTTTCTCCATTTCCTCTCTTTCCCTCTTTCCTCTCTCTGCCCCCTCCCTCCCTCACTTCCTTCCTTCTCTAAAGGAGAAAAAGTAGCATCTTTTCCTCACCTGGCGCAAGGTTCATGGCTGAGGCACCTGTAATGAAAGACAGATTAATAAGGTAAAAGCATAACAAATTCATCTAATAAAAGTGTTAAATGACATGGGAGCCTTTAGAAACGAAGACCGTGGCCAGGTGCTCATGCCTGTAATCTCAACACTTCAGGAGGCCGAAGCAGTAGGGTCGCTTAAAGCCAGGAGTTTGAGACCAGGCTGGGCAACATAGTGAGACCCCATATCTACAAAAATTTTTTTAAAAAATTAGCTGGGCAAGGTGGCAGGACCCTGGAGTCTCAGCTACTCGGGAGGCTGCGGCAGGAGGATTGATTGAGCCCAGGAGTTTGAGGTTGCAGTGAGCTATGATGGTGCCACTGTACTCCAGCCAGGGAGACAGAGTGAGACCCTGTCTCAAAAAACAAATGAAAAAAGAAATGAAGCCACAAAGAAACAGGGAAACCTGTGCACTTTTATGCTTAGGTTTGACGGGGCGTGGACAGGGTGCAGAAGGACGCCTGGACAAAGGCAGTATGATCTAACGCTAATAAACCGGGGGGAACGTAGCAAGGCCTGTTTGTTCAGACTCCTCTCGGTGTCCCTGTGTCTTCAGAGCTAAAGATACTCCTTTCCTCCGGGGACAGGAAGGGCGCCTCTGGGTTGATGATCCTGTGACCTGCTTCCGCAGAGAAGGGCTGGAGAAGGTCAGGGAGACCTTCCCGCTTCTGCTGTTTCTCAAATGCCAAGGCGACATATTTTGGAGCAGCATGTTGTGAACCTCATTGCTTCCTTTCTCCCTCCCTCCCTTCCCTCCATCCCTCCACCTTCCCACACGCATTTCCCTGGCCGTCCCGCAGATGGAAGAGCCAAGTTTCCTCCTTGCCCTTGAAGTGCTCAAAATCTGGCTGGAGAAAGAAAGAGAGAAACACCCAGAAGAGGTGGGAAGAAAACACGAGGCCGCTCCACAGAGAGCGAGCCGGGCGAGACAGCTCTCCCTCCCTCTGCCCCGGGAGACCCTCCTCCTCTCCCCAGCCCCCGCAGAGCGCCTCTGCACCCACAGTGTCAGCAACTTATAAATCAAAAGCAGGATACTGCAACGTTGGGTCCTACGCCAATTTTTACCTGCCACAATTAGCTTCGAGGACCACACATGCATACCTCTGGCAGCTTCCCAGGTTCAGCCAGGTCACACCCAGATTGACTTAGCCCCAGTGTTCTCATCCTGGAAACTTCCACCAATGCTCTGACCACGAACACAGGCCCTAGACCGAATCAACTGGAAGTCTTTTGTCTCTAATCTATCTTTGTGTAGAGCCTCCAGGATACGCTGCTATTAAAGCCCGCTCATGAGGAAGAGTTTAAAAAAGAATCTCACAGTCACTGGGGAGGAGGTGGCAAGTCCTTTGGAAGATCTCAGAAGGTAGAAGCCCTCATCCCTTTGACTCCTCCCAGATGTCCCCATCCCCCGTCGCCCAGAGCTTGATCTTGGTCAGTCAGTGGCCACATGCCACAGGTGTGGGTCCAGCCCAGCCTGCAGGATGATAAGGCCCATAGTCACTTTTAGTCATAAGATAAACTTCAGTGATGATAAAGTGTGAACCGTGGCAATGCTAAGTAATAACTGTTCCGCTCTTACTTCCTGGCTTCTAACCACATAATGTGAGGTCAGAGCTGATTTACTTCCTGCTTGACATTACCTATAGCTGCTCTGCTTCTGCTCAGCAACCCCGTCGTCAAAGTCGCATCCTTTTGGGAGCCTTTGATTGGTCCCAGGGTATCCCAGGCAACAGCTTCATTAACTGCTTCACTCTACAAACCACTGGCTCAAGTTTTCTGTCCGGGATGGGGAATGCTCATAGCCCTCCACTTCCGGTGATGCCACAGCGAATTCCACACATTCTCTGAAGGTCTGTTCCATGCGACCACCCCACTCCTGGAACTAATTTCTGTTGTAACTAGAGTTGAAAAGAACAGGTTGTATTTGTGCTCAAATATAGGGTGATTTTCTGGGATTTCTTGGCCAGGACTGAAGTTTTCTTGAGTCTCTTTGCACATCTGTTCAGGTATGTTCTGGTTACCAGGGGTTACTGGTTCCCACCTTCAGCCTGCATCTTACTCATCTTAGCTGCTCTAACCCTATTCTTCCTTCCTTCCTTCCTTTCTTTCCTTCTTTCTTTTGTTTTTGTTTTTTGAGACAGGGTCTTGCTCTGTCACCTGGGCTACACTGCAGGGGCGTCATCATAGCTCACTGCCACCTCAAACTCCTGGGCTCAAGCAATCCTCCTGCCTCAGCCTCCTAAGCAGCTGGGACTACGGGTATGCCAACACACCAGCTGGCTAATTTTTGTATTTTTTCATAAAGACGGGGTCTCACTCGTGCTCAGGCTGCTCTTGAACTCCTGACCTCAAGTGGTCCTCCCTCCTCGGCCTCCCAAAGTGCTAGGATTACAGGTGTGAGCCACTGCGCCTGGCCCCTGTTCTGTTTTTCAATATCACCTGCCATCTGCCTTCAGGGTCTTATAGTAAAGATACCCGAGAGAACTTGATTGGCACAACTCATCTCTTAGAGTCAGCCTACGCTTGTCAAAGGCCGTGGCCAATGAATGGACAGGCCAACGTGGAGCTGAGTGTCCATCTCAAGTTCAATCAGCTATAGCCAAGAGGGGAGACCGGTCAGGTGACTGAGTCCTTGATGCCCAGGGTAATTTCCCTCCAAAGGGGATATAGGCAGGGCATGCAAGAGATGAACAGCTCTAGAAACTGGATCCCCAGGAAATACTGAGCACACATACTCAGGATACACACTCCTGTGTGTACACACATATACACAGATGCCATGTTCACAACCACTTATATGCTATTAATATGTAGACACACCCTTATATGTGCACAATATATACACACCCATACACACGTCCACTTGTATGCACACAATTTTGCACATACCCATATATGTACAAAATGTATAGATATCCATCCACAGTGCATACCCAGTGCATACATTGCCACCTGTGTAGACACGCCCACGTATGAACACAGTGTATTCACACCTGCATAAACACACACACTAGAGACAGACCTGCATACACATATGCAAGTATGTACCAAGTATTTACACACACACAGTAAACCCACGCCCGCGTACACCCGCACGACGCCTGCACGCACACACGGCGCGGCCACACCACCCCGCCTCGATCTCCCAGCTAACGCGCCCTGCTTTCCCTCTCCAGCAGCCATGATCAGCACTCAGGGGCCTTTCTTCTTTCCCACGGCCCATGTCTTCCTCTTTGTCTTCACGGCTTCCACCATATTTCACCTCCAGCAGCGGCTAGCGAAGATGCAGCCTCCCTCGTGGGAGTCACAGACGCCGGCGCCGAGGCCAGCGCCCACGCAGGCGCGGGAGGGCATCTGGACCATCAATGCCATAGGCCGCCTGGGCAACCAGATGGGCGAGTACGCCACGCTGTACGCCCTGGCCAAGATGAACGGGCGGCCCGCCTTCATCCCGCCCCAGATGCACAGCACCCTGGCCCCCATCTTCAGAATCAGCCTCCCGGTGCTGCACAGCGCCACGGCCAGCAGGATCCCCTGGCAGAACTACCACCTGAACGACTGGATGGAGGAGCGGTACCGCCACATCCCGGGCAAGTACATGCGCCTCACGGGCTACCCCTGCTCCTGGACCTTCTACCACCACCTGCGCCAGGAGATCCTCCAGGAGTTCACCCTGCATGACCACGTGCGTGAGGAGGCCCAGACGTTTTTGCGGGGTCTGCGGGTGAACGGGAGCTGGCCGAGCACCTTCGTGGGGGTCCATGTGCGCCGAGGGGACTACGTCCATGTCATGCCGCAGGTGTGGAAGGGTGTGGTAGCTGATCGGCGATACCTAGAGCAGGCCATGGACTGGTTCCGGGCGCGCTACAGCTCCCCAGTCTTCGTGGTCACCAGCAATGGCATGGCCTGGTGCCGGGAGAACATCAACGCCTCCCACGGCGATGTGGTGTTTGCTGGCAATGGCATTGAGGGCTCACCTGGCAAGGACTTCGCGCTGCTGACGCAGTGTAACCACACCATCATGACCATTGGCACGTTTGGGATCTGGGCCGCCTACCTCGCTGGAGGAGAGGCCATCTATCTGGCCAATTACACTCTCCCAGACTCTCCCTTCCTCAAAGTCTTTAAGCCAGAGGCAGCCTTCCTTCCAGAGTGGGTGGGGATCCCCGCAGACCTGTCCCCCTTACTCAAGCACTAATGCTAGCCTGTCCTTGGCAACCCCTTCTCCTTTTCTGACTCCCCCAAGATCAGTTCCAAGGCATGAGAAGGACTTTGTTACATGTACAGAATGTATAAGCTCTTGCATGAAGATGCTTTGGGCTGCAAGTAACACATGTCCCAACTGACTGATTCAAAAACCATATTCGTGTGTCTCACACAACAAGACCAGAGATGACCCAGCTCCAGGGTTAGTTAATTTAGCAGACCAACAAAGTCATGAGTGACACTAGCTCCATCCATCTTCATGCTATGCCTTCATCTCCTCTTAGCCCATTTGCCTCATGGTCCCCAAATGGCTGCTACACATCCAGCCATCACATCCAGATAACCCCTTGCAGAGGCAGCAAAAGAGGCTCATTCTTAGGTCCCTTTTGAAGAATGAGGGAAACCTTCCTAAGCCTTTCATCAACTTCCCCCCACATCTCATTAACAGGAATGGTCACATGCCCATGTGGCCCATTAGGAAGCAAGGCAAATGAGACCACTGGGACTGCCTTAGCCTCAGGTCCTGCAGCTGGGGAGTTGACCAGACACCTCTAAAGGACATGGCAACTTGCAGAAAACTGGGGTTTTACCAAGGAAGAAGGGGGAATAGCTTTAGAGTAGATAATGGGTTTGCCCCAAATGGTTGTGTAGGTTGTTCACTACACAAAGGCACCTGGTCAGGAAGGCAAGTGGGCTTAGACAGACCCACAATCTACTCACCAAGCCAGATGTCCTCGGGTCTGTTTCCACCCAGAGGGCTCACTTTTTTCTAATTAGTCCATCCAGAAGGGGAGCCTTGTTCCAGTTTGCACGAAAGCGCCATATTGTCTAGTACCTGGTGTGTGCCAAGACCACTTGCCCCACCTCTGCAACCGTGATTTCCTTGGGCCTGGGATGATTATCTGTGAGAACTCAGGGACTAGTGTGGCTCAATGAACTTGAGGCATTCCATTCATTCTTTCAGTAAATGTGGCACATCTGTTACATGTCAGGCAGTGAATACATCCACAACATCCTTCCCTTGTAGAGGATACATTTGTAACCATTACCCAGACATCAAAGAAATGATATTTCTCTAACCACCATTATGAACAGTCATAGAGCCAGGTAGTCCCAGGACTTGGGAGGCTGAGGTGGGAGGATCACTCGAACCCAGCAGCCTGGGGCTGCAGTGTGCTACGATCAAGCCTGCAAACAGCCACTGCACTCCAGCCTGGGCAACATAGTGAGACCCTGTCTCTAAAAAGTAAAAAATAAATTTAAGGCCTGGTGCAGTGGATCATGTTTGTAATCCCAGCCCTTTGGGAGGCCAAGGTAGGAGGACTGCTTGAAGCCAAGAGTTTGAGACCAGCCTGGGCAACATGGTAAGACCTCATCTCTACAAAAAATAAGAAAAATTAGCCATGCGAGGTGGCACGTTCCTGTAGTCTCAGCTACTGGGGAGGCTGAGGTGACTTGGCACCACTCGAGCCTCGGAGTTCAAGGCTGCAGTGAGCTATGATCACGACACTTTACTCCAGCTTGGGCGGCAGAGCAAGAACCTGTTTCAAAAAGAAAAAAATTAAAAGATTTGTGATCTCGGCCAGGCGCGGTGGCTCACGCCTGTAATCCTAGCACTCTGGGAGGCTGAGGCGGGTGGATCGCTCAAAGTCAGGAGTTCGATACCAGCCTGAGCAAGAGTGAGACCCCGTCTCTACTAAAAATAGAAAGCAATTATTTGGACAACTAAAAATCTATATAGAAAAAATTAGCCGGGCATGGTGGTGCATGTCTATAGTCCCAGCTACTCGGGAGGCTGAGGCAGTAGGATTGCTCAAGCCCAGGAGTTTGAGGTTGCTGTGAGCTAGGCTGACGCCACGGCACTCTACTCCAGGCAACAGAGTGAGACTCTGTCTCAAAAAAAAAAAAAAAAAAGATTTGTGATCTCTTTTTAAAAAAAATAATGGCTTAACACTCCAGCAATTTATTCTTTCCAGCAATTCTGTGCGTCAGCTGAGTGGTGTTTTGCTCATATGATGTTGGCTGAGGCCCCTTATGTAGCTGCGTTTATGTGGAGTTCACTTGGAGCATCGAGGATCTCCCTTGTGTTGGTTGTCTGGCAGGATAACCTGGACTTCCGCGTGGCATTGCTTTCAACTGTTTGAAAAGTTGACCTGTTTTTGGAAAGTCAAAAGTTTTGAATGGTTGCTGAAACATTCACTCTTGGAATCTTAGTTACCATGTAACGTGTCCAACTACCTGAAGCTGCCATGTTGTGAGGAAGCACAAGCTCCACTGAGAGGCCCCGTGCAGATGCTCGTGGCTTCGCTGAGGCCACTTCCAGTCATTCCAGCCCAGGCACCAGAAGCCTCCAGATGATTCCACTGTTGTTCAAGTCCATCTAACCTTTAGAGTCATCCAGCTGAGGCTTCCAACAACATGTAGCAGAGACAAGCCATATCTGAATTCATAACTCACAGATTATGTGAGCATAATAACATGGTTGTTTTATGCCACTAAGTTTTGGGATAGTCTGTTTTGCAGCCATAGATAACTGGAACAAACTAAATACGCTATTCTCTCTGTAGCTGCAGATGCTTTTGTGGCTTTGGCATGGACGAGCCCAGCAGGAACTTCCCTACCTGACTTAAGACCCCTTCATATGCGAAGACTCTGTGGCAGGTGGGGAATCGAGTCATACAAAGGAATGAGCTACAGCCCGTGTGGCTGGAGCACACAGAGCCAGATGTGGGTGGAGAATTCAGCAGGGTCAGACTGTGACAGTCCTTGGGACCCATAACGAGGACTTTAGGTTTTGTTCTAAGACCCTTGAGAAGCCAATGAAAGGTTTTAAGCAGGAAAATGGCATGATCTGATGTCCTGCATGGATATATCTGACTGCTGTGTGGAGAGAGGGCTGTAGGCACGAGGGCGGAAGCAAAGGAACCAGTGGAGAGTGTGGTCACGGCGCAGACAGAGAGAAATCTTATTTCAAGGGTCCAACAGAGAGTCCTTAGTGTCTCCCTGCCACCGCTTCACATTCCCGGAAGAGAAATTCCGATGATCTCAGTTTGAGTCAAGCATCCACCATTGGCCAATTCCCTAAGGCCACGGGGAGGGTCACCAAAGGCAGACATGGCGTCACGTGTGGGTGAAGGAGCTCCTTCCAAGAGGAGGTAATGGCATAATATAAGGATTCGGAAGATTCTCCAAAAATGGGTACATAAGAAAAAAAATTTCCCACTCATATTTCAGCGGCTGAAGCAAGTCGTGTGATCGATCACACCCAACTTCAAACAGGGTAAGCAGAAGCACACCCACCACAGGGCCCAGAATGTTCGTACACAGCTGTGATGACTAGCTCACACCTCCTTGAGGCTTCTCCAGTCTGTCTCAGTGGTTCTCTTGGGGCCCCAGTATTTTGGCTTGGTACCCACGGAATGTGGTGCCAGCATGCTTCCTAGACTAGCAGGTCTCTGCCTACATAACTGAATGCAAGGAATCCTCTTTCAAATTTCCGATCTTATTTTACACAGCTTGAATTGGTAGTGGTCGATGAACCAGGTTTGGCTATTAAAAATATGACATTAATTTATTATTATAATTTAGCATTCTGTGTCATTTATTTATTATTTTTATTTTTTAAAAAAAAAATAGAGATGGGGGGTCTCGCTTTTGCTCAGGCTGGTCTCAAACTCCTGACCTTGAGCGATCCTCCCACCTCAGCCTCCCAGAGTGCTAGGATTACAGACGTGAGCCACCGCACCGGCCTGTCTTTTAAATGTACATTTTAAAATGTACTGGGCATGGTGGCTCATGCCTGTACAGGGCCGTGGTGGTTTCTCCTCCTCTCTGCCCTCTCTTTCCCCTTCTTTCTGGGCAGTGGTGGTTACATGTTTACCAGCACGACTCTTGGCATTTCAAAAATATTGTTAAAAGACGATGGAACTGACAGGATGGAGGACAGGACTGCTTTCTGAGTCTGGTCTCCCCACAGCAGCCCAAGATCCCTATTAAAACCTAACGTCAGCCAGGTGGGGTCTTATGTGCCTGTGGTCCCAGCTACTCAGGAGGCTGAGGCAGGACGATTGCTTGAGCCCAGGAGTTTGAGGCTGCTGTGAGCTGTGATGATGCCACTGCACTCCAGCCAGGGCAACAGAGACTCTGTCTCAAAAAAAAATGTATATATATATATATATATATATATACATATATATATATATATGTGCAAGGACCTCAGTAGGACAGAAGGTAGGATACTCTGACCTCTGCACTTGATCTTAGCCAAAAGGCCAAGAAGCGATGATACTGATACGCTCACCTCTGAGGGCGGGGGCGGTGTGATCAGGGATAACAGAAGGGCCCTCAAGAGTTATGATTACAGGGATGTTTACTTTAGAATTATTTGTTAAATGGTGTATGCCTTATACATTTATATATTTATATATTTAGAGGGCTAAATATATTCTTTTTTTATTTCTGCATATTATGGGGGTATAAATGATTAGGTTACATTGCCCTTGGCCCCCCACCCCAGTCAGAGCTTCAAGCGTGTCCATCCCCCAGACGGTGTTCATCGCACTCATTATGTATGTACACACCCATCCCCTCCTCCCCCCTCCCATCTGCCCGACGCCCGATTAATGTTATTCCTATATGTGCACTTAGGTGTTGATCAGTTAAAACCAATTTGCTGGTGAGTACATGTGGTGCTTGTTTTTCCATTCTTGGGATACTTCCCTTAGTAGAATGGGTTCCAGCTCTATCCAGGAAAATCCAAGAGGTGCTAGATCACCATTGTTTCTTGTAGCTGAACAGTACTCCATGGTATACATATAACACATTTTATGAATCCACTCATGTATCGATGGGCACTTGGGTTGTTTCCACATCCTTGCAATTGTGAATTGTGCTGCTATAAACATTCAAGTGCAGATGTCTTTTTTATAGAATGTCTTATTGTTTTGGGTAGATGCCCAGTAATGGGATTGCTGGATCGAATGGTAGATCTACGTGTTATCTCTTTAAGGTATCTCCGTATTGCTTTCCACAGAGGTTGCACTAGTTTGCAGTCCCCCTCTAAATATATTCTATTTCACAATTTTTTTTTTTTTGAGACAGAGTCTCACTCTCTTGCCTGGGGCAAGTGCCATGGTGTCAGCCTAGCTCACAGCAACCTCAAACTCCTGGGCTCGAGCAATCCTACTGTCTCAGCCTCCAGAGTAGCTGGGACTACAGGCATGTGCCACCATGCCCGGCTAATTTTTTTCTCTCTATATTTTTAGCTGTCCAATTAATTTTCTTTCTATTTTTGGTAGAGACGGGGTCTCGCTCTTGCTCAGGCTGGTCTCGAACTCCTGAGCTCAGAACGATCCGCCCGCCTTGGCCTCCCAGAGTGCTAGGATTACAGGCGGGAGCCACCGCGCCCGGCCCTATTTCACAATTTTTTAAAGGAAAGAGAAAGACCCTCTGGGGCTGTAGTGTCGGAAGGCCAGGCTGGGCAGCTAGGCCTCCCCGTGGGCCCAGCAGAGCTTCCGGTGAGGGTGGAGAGGCTCCCACCTGTGCTGTCGGCGGCGGGGGGGGCGGGGCACCCACTGGCCACGTGTGGCTACTGAACACCTGAAAGGTGCCAAGAATGACTGAGGAAGAGAATTGTTTATTTTATGTAATCTGGTTGTATTTAAATTTAAGAGCTGCACGTGGCTAGTGGCTACCATCTCGGATAGCATAGGAGAAGATGTTTGAAATAACAGGTCAACGAAATGACACTGAATTCACAGCCTCTGAGCTGACATAGCAGTTAAGGTGTGTGTGAATCACCACTATTCCACCAAGGCTCTGTTAGCAGATGTAATGCTGAAAAGCACAGTGGAACCCCTTCTCCCATCAGACGCCTACCAGCTCCTTCTCCGCTCCCACCAGAGCCCCCAAGGTCCTCCCTCCCGTGTGCCCTAAGGGAGAAGGGGATGTTGCTTCCAGCCGATCTCAGCCAAGCTAAGCCAAAGGCTTCGCTAAAATGCAGGTGATTCTTCCACATTCCCCGACCTCAAGAAAAGAAGGCCAGTTTGGCACTCCTTCCTAGCAAATCCACAGCTGATTCCTCGTTGTTTCCTGCAAGCTCACAAAATACCGGATGGATAATCTGGCCTAGAATTTTACTTGGCATTCAACAAATGCAGCAGTCTCATCTGCCGCCTTCTGTCCTGAATCTTGTGTGTTCTGCAACATCTACACCATTCCTGTTATCCAGAATTTTCTTTTCCTTTCTTTTTCCTCTGATATCGATAAAATTTTCTTAATTCATTTCAGAGAAAATAAAGAGAATCTTATCCAGATATTTATGATCTTAAACACACATTGTTATATACTATCATATAAGCCAGCAGGGACCTGAGCTAGGAGGACGGTGATATTCCATGCAGCGTTTGAGCCTTTCTCGTATGCACGGAATGGTGCCTGCTATGGATTGCATAGTGATGACCCTCTAAAAAGATGTGTTGAAATCCTAACCCCCAGCACTTGCGAATGTGACCTTAGGTGAACATAGGGTCTTTGCAGATGTAGTCAAGTTAAGATGAGGTCATTAGGGTGGGCCCTGGTGTAGTAGGGCTGCTGTCCTTATGAAAAGGGGAAATTTGGACACGGACACACACACGGAGAGAAGGCCACGTGAAGACGCAGGCAGGGTCCTGGGGCTGCACCTACAAGCCAAGGAACGCCCAAGATCGCCAGCAACAGCCGGGAGCTGGGGAGAGGCCTGGAACAGATTCTCCCCCGGCCAGCAGAAGATGGTAATAAACCCTGGGGCTCACCGCACAGGGAGCCAATTACTGAGACAACCAGGATTGTCAAGGAAGAAAGGATTTACTGCGGAGGAGGTGGGAGGAATGGACTGCCTCAAATCCGCCACGAGGGGCGAGAGCACCGTTACCGGTCTGGGGCGGAGGGCAGGGACGCATGCGCAGCGAGAGTCCTGTTATTACACACATCCCATGATGAAAAAATGGTGGATACGTGCCTCCCCGGGCAGGGATTTTAGTAGTATAATGAGCTGGAGGTTAACGTCGGTCATTTTTTTTCAGCCTTGTGGGCAGGCGGGATGCGGGCAGTAGGCTGCTGGGCCGGTCCCGGGCACGCTCTGTGGGGGGTGTCGCTTATCCTGGCTTCTCCGGGCAAACGGGTGGTGTAAGGCTTTGGAGTTAGCTGGTGGCTGCAAGGAGGCTCTGCTGTTTCTGGGGAAGAAACTCGAAAGGGAATGCACCAGTGCAACAGCGCTGGTCAGCAAATCTCGCTGGCCTGGGAACTCGAAACATAAGAGAACTACCAAAAGAAAAAAACTGTAAAGAAAGTTTTCCTCCTTATGGAGCTCAGACTCCCGGCCTCCAGAACGGTGAGACAATACAGCCCACAGCCCTCGCAGCAAACTAACACGGATTCCAAGAAAGTCCGGGGAGCAGGAGGAAGGGGTTGTTTTAGGTGCTTCGGTGGCGTTTCTTCGGTTACCCAAGCTTTAGTAGAATGCTGGTTGTTGCCCTGTCTGTTCATTTGCTTTTAATTCAATCAAGTTCATGTTCAAGGGCGGTTCCTTGCTCAGCCTGTCGTCCAGATACTGGTGTTCCCTAGGATTATCTTCAGGGCCAGGGCCCCTACCTCTCCCTTAGTGATGTCACCTTTTCACATACCGTGCAGAGATGACTCACTGACTCACACTTATTTGGAGGTGAGAAATTTCTTTCTTTTTTTTTTTTTTTAAAGAGACAGGGTCTCTCTCTTGCTCAGGCTGGTCCCAAACTCCTGAGTTCAAGTGATCCTCCCGCCTCTGCCTAGGATTGATTACAGAGTGCTAGGATTATAGGCGTCAGCCACCACAACCGGCCTGGAGGTGAAAATTTTCCATTTAGACAAACAAAACACGACAAGGAAAAGGAAACTTAAACAATAGAACAGCTTTAAAAATTCTAATAGTAGAGAGTACTAAACCAGGGCAAGCCCTCCCAGATGTTAGAGAGTAATGTTAACCCTCAATCAACACAGCATGATGCCGGGTGTGGAAAACAGATGGAAGGAGCTGCCTAAGAAAGGAAAAAATGGACACAGATCCATTTGGGGATTTAATGGATGTTGAGGGTGGCATTACGAATTAGGGATGAAAATAGGGATTTTTAACATAATTTGGAGCCATCTAAAATAAAAGGCAAGCTCTTAAAAAGAACAAGAAAATAAATTTAAAGCTTAAAAATTAACTTAATAAATGTAAAATGAAACAGTAACAACAAAAATAAAAAGCCGAGATGGAACTTTGCCTTATACCAAAATAAATGCCAAGTCATTGGAAATCTACATATGAAAAAAGAGCTGTAAACTGTTAGAAGAAAATATGGGAAAAGCCCTTCTAAATATATACCAACCTTAGGAACACACACACACACAAGCTGATAAATTAGACTATATGAAAATTTTTGCATAAACAGAGTTGTAGCTCACATCAAAGGGCTAATTTTATTAACATATAAAAACTATGGTGGGCCAGGCGCGGTGGCTCACGCCTATAATCCTAGCTCTCTGGGAGGCCGAGGCAAGCGGATTGTTTGAGCTCAGGAGTTCGAAACCAGCCTGAGCAACAGCGAGACCCTGTCTCTACTAAAAATAGGAAGAAATTAATTGGACAACTAAATATATATAGAAAAAAATTAGCCAGGCATGGTGGCGCATGCCTGTAGTCCCAGCTACTTGGGAGGCTGAGGCAGGAGGATCGCTTGAGCCCGGGAGTTCAAGGTTACTGTGAGCTAGGCTGACGCCACTGCACACTAGCCAGGGCAACAGAGTGAGACTCTGTCTCAAAATAAATAAATAAATACATTTTTAAAAACTATGAAACAGTAAGAGACTTTTTTATCGTCAAGAAAAAAATGGGCAGCACACGTGAAGAGATAGTTTCCAGGAAACGGCTCCTGAACAACTCAAATGTTCAAACTTGACTTATGAAAGTCAACAATTTAACATTTTCCACCGTCAAAGGGCAAACACAAAGACCTTTGAGAACACGGCTGGCAAAGACATAGAGAAGAGACATTCTGGCTTAGTGTGGGTTTGGCCAAATCTATCCCTCGTCCCATCTGATTCTCCTAAAAATGTATCGTCCTATAGATACTCTATTCTAACACGCGGTAATTTAGGTATGTATGTGCAAGGTTATTCGTGGCAGTGTGGGTTGTAATAGCACAGAATTGGAAAAAACTGTCCATCAACAGGCAGCAGATAAGGTTTTACAGCACAGTACAAAGAAACATTGAGTGGAGAAAATCAAACTGCAGAATAGCGTCTATTACGTGCAGTGGGCTAGCAGTCGGGGGCGGCCATACACCACATGCATTTGCTTTTATGTTCGTAGATACTTCTGGAAGGATGCACAGGAAACACATTAAAATAGCAACTTTTAGCAACTGGGGAGTGGGAAACAGTGGCTGCGGGACAGGATTATGTCCACTTTTGAATGCTATATCATATGCCAGTTTTGTACAACAAAACGAAAATATCAGATACATTATAGAACAATGCACATTACAACTTTTTTTTTTTTTGAGACAGGGTCTCACTCCGTCACCCAGGCTGCAGTGCAGTGGCACTATCATATAGCTCACTGCAGCCTCAAACTCCTGGGCTCAAGTAATCCTCTTGCCTTAGCCTCCCAAGTAGCTGGGACTACAGGCGCTCACCAGCACACCCAGCTAATTTTTCTGTTTTTTTGTAGTGATGGAGTCTCACTGTTGCTCAGGCTGGTCTCAAACTCCTGGCTTCAAGCAATCCTCCCACCTCAGCCTCTAAAAGTGCTGGGATTCCAGGCACGAACCACCACACCTGGCCAACACACAACAAATTTAAATACCGTCTATATCGAATACCCCTTGCCTTCCTCCCCTCCAGCCACTGATGTGTGGTGTTAGTAGGATATATACGCTGGTTCCCTCCGCGGTTCCGGCTCATAACTCCCACGGTCCTTGTTATAGCGCTGGGTGCTCCAGGCCCCAGGAGACAGAATCTGTCTCTGACCTTCGCTCTAATCTGATTGTGGGTCAAGAGGTCCCATTCCAGAGAGGGTTCTGCCCATGCCCTGGAGGAAGGAACGCTGCACAGGGAGGCCAGGAAGAATCTGAACAGACAGGCCTCGCTGGGTTTAGAGCCTGCACTTTTTGTCCAGTCACATTTCTATACAGTTGTCAATCACGCCTATGTAATGAGGCCTCCATGAAAACCCGAGCGGACAGGGTTCAGGGAGCTTCTGGATAGCCGGACACGTGGAGGTTCCTGGAGGGTGGCGCCCAGGGAAGTTCCATGCCCATCCCCCATGCCTCGCCCTGCACATCTCTTCATCCGTATCCTTTGTAACATCTGTTATAATAACTCGGTAAATGTAAGTGTTTCCCTGAGTTCTGTGAGCCACCCTAGCAAATTAGTTGAACCCAAAGAGGGAGGGGTCGTGGGAACCCCAACTTGAAGTCGGTTGGTCAGAAGCTCCAGAGGCCCAGACTCGCAACTGTCGGGGCAGGGGCCACATCTTGGGGACTGAGCCCTCAGCCTGTGGGATCTGGCGCTATCTCGGGTAGACAGTGTCAGAATTGAATCAGAGCACACAGCTGGTGTCCGCTGCTTGGTGTGTGTGGAAAAAAACCCACATTTCACCATAGAAGTCCTCCTCCGTGTTGATTGTTGTAGAGCTTGGGGGAGTGTTTTTCCTAAAGCAGGATGTAACCTTGTTAATCCTTCGGTGCATATCCTTATAATTTGACACACACACACACACACACACACACACACATCATTTGGTTTGCATTTTTACAAAAATGGAACACACAAACTTTGGTGACTTGCCTTACTATGATGATTATTTAATCTGCCATGTAGAGGACACTTTTCCAAATCGCCACACACAGATCTGTTTCATCCTTTTGGTAGTTGCGAAAGATTCCACTGTATTGATCAAGGCTGGAACATCCACCCTCCAGCCCAAGGCTCTAAGTTGTCTGCTGTTTCTGTTACCACAAATAACGCTGAGATCATCCTTGTCATTTTCCATTTTGGGCTGTAGTGTGGGAGATCTCCATGCACACATACTAAGGTTACTTTTTTAAAGGATATGTTACTAGAAGTAAGATTGCTCAGTCATGGAATATGCATTTAAAATCAATAGTGCTGCAGGACTTGTGAAAAAACTTACATTCTGTCCAACCGTGTATAAATGCTCATTTCCCCATAGTCTTGCCCATGTTGGATATCATCACCCTTTTAAATTTATCCACCTTGGTGGGAGAAAAATGACATTTCCAATTGCATTTCTCCTTTAGTGAGGATGAGTATGTTGTTACTGCTTTTCCTGAGCTTTGGAGTCAATCTGCTAAGTGGAAGGCCCTGCTGTTGGGTTCCTCAAACTCAACATGTCTAAGCGAACTGGTATCTCTTCTCTTTACTCCCCTTGAATCTATTTTTTTTTTTTTTGCATGTTTTCTCACCTGCTGCACTAGTGTTTTCTGGGTCAGCCCAACCCAGAAACTTATTTTTGATTCTTCCACTTTATTTGCCATCTTCAGTTAATCATGAAATCTTTTTTTTAATACTGAAACATCATATATACATGAAGCATTCATAAAATACATACAATTGGCCGGGCGCGGTGGCTCACGCCTGTAATCCTAGCACTCTGGGAGGCCAAGGTGGGCGGATCGTTCTGAGCTCAGCAGTTCGAGACCAGCCTGAGCAAGAGCGAGACCCCGTCTCTACCAAAAATAGAAAGAAAATTAATTGGACAGCTAAAAAATATATATATAGAAAAAATCAGCCAGGCATGGTGGCGCATGCCTGTAGTCCCAGCTACTCGGGAGGCTGAGACAGTAGGATTGCTCGAGCCCAGGAGTTTGAGGTTGCTGTGAGCTAGGCTGACGCCACGGCACTCGCCCCAGGCAAGAGAGTGAG
>RJWJ010030279.1:0-20047 GCA_004363605.1 Indri indri | reverse complement strand
AGTTTTTTAGTAGTTTAATTATTAAAGATTTTTTTTTAATGACTCAACAGGACAAGGAGGGGAAAAAACAAGTCAAAACTGAGACCCTAACAGATCCAGAGCAATGACCTGGCCCTGTTTCTGCAGCAATCGTTAACGGGCTGTGCTCAAAAACCCCGAAGAAAATGCTAAAGACAAGGTGAGTTGTCAGCTGAACAAAAAGACTCTTAGCTATACAACAGTCATGTTTTGGAGGGAAACAGAAGGAAGACAGAATGAAAGAGAAGGGGATGAGAAAGGGAGGAGGTACAAAAGGGATTTGTTTTCATCTCTCTTTGGGAACTTGGAGAAAGAGCCCTTATTTCCAAAGCCAAAGCCAATTTTTCCATGCAAGAGAGGCGATGAAGCCGTCTGTGCCAGCTTTGTGGAATTTATTGTGCTGTAAGAAGGGCTTTTTCCCCCCCTCTGCTATTATAAAGAGCCAGTATTCGGACCAATAATAATAACAGCAGCTAATAATTACTTAACATCAACCAAAGGTCAGGCACTGTGCTGAGTGATTTTACGTATGTTATCTAATTTAATTCTCACAACTTTATGAACAAGTAACAGTAATACACCCATTTTAAAGGTGAGAAAACTGAGGCTCAGAGATGTTCATTTGTCCAAGGCCACTAGAAGAGTGAGGATTTACATTCAGACCTGCCTCTCCACCGAGCCTTGCTCACTCTAGAAACCTGGAAGCAAGACAGAAGTCCATGGCCAAGCATTCTTGGGACTCTTCAGCAACAGGAGGACCTTGATGGAAAAGAAGCGCGACCCTACAAAGACGTCGGGACCAGCCCAGGTTATGAATGCAGGTTGCTGACGCATGATAGAAGGTCACCTCCGAGCAGATCTCAGGACTTGCCCGGCGGATCAGTGCCTCACAAACCCCGCTTCTCCTGACCTCCCCTCCCTGACACAGCCTTGTGAATCTCTGCCACTTCTCAGGTCCTTGTCACAGGCGGAATCCCACTCAGGGTGGTCCAGGTGCCCTGGCGACCAGAAGGGCAACCAGAGAACCTGTGTCTGCCTGGACAATGGCCACATGTGCCCTGGGGTCAGCTAGAAGAAGGACGGTTGACCCATCAGAGAAAGCAGGGCAGGTTACCCCTTTTCATGCCTGGCACTGTCACTGAAGTTGCCTCTTAAGGGAAAAAACCATGATGTCTCCATGGGGCACATTTAGGGGACTCGGATGACATTTAGGGAGAAACTAGAAAAGGCGGCGATGTTTCTGGGAGTCCACAGCCAGACGCCTGGAGACAGTCAGGGGAAAGCTCCATGGGAAGCAGCCCCAGGGCTGTCACCTCGGTGCCATGACTGCCAGTGCCACTGCCAGCTCTGTGCCTCTCAGGGCATTGGCTAACTGTCCCTTGGCCAGAAACCCTCAAAGCAGACAGTCTGTGAGCTCGAGCCTTCAGGTGAAGATTTTCCCTCTAGCTGGAGTTTGCTTTCTGTTCTTGAAACTCCTAAAGTTCCCTGAGGAGCCGGGAGCCCCGGAGCATTCTGTGCTGCCGGCCTCCCACTCGGAAAGCCGGGAGGCCACGAAGGGAAAGCGACTTGCTCCGGCCCCAGGGAGAGTCGCTGGTGGGAGGGGGAGGCAGCGGACTAAACTGGATGGATCCTTCGCGGATGACATTTCACCCCCACGCAAACCACTCTCCGCACGCTGCACACCCAACACGTCCCCTGCACACCCAACACGTCCCCTGCCGGGCGCGCTGCACGGATGCCTCTCGTTGCCAGGGCAACCGCACCTGGGGTGGAGACCGGCGGGTGCGGATGGGCCAAGCCTATCTCCTTGACAACGCGGGTCTCTGAAGCGGACCAGAGCCCATCAGGGGATGAACTTGGCTCTCGCGCCAGACAGAACCAGCGGGGCGGGGTGCGAAAGGGCCCCCAGGGAGGGGAGGTCTGTGGGTCGAGGCTCCAGGGCTTTCCCTGAGAGTCGCCCTCGGTTCTGGGTCCCCCGGTCCCTCCAGGGGTTCCGTGGAGCCCAGCCAGCAGTGCCACTCAGCCGGCCCCTCCCTGTCCCTCGTTTCTTCCCTCAAAAGCCATCTGTCAGATGGGATCCGTCGTCTGGAATGTCTCTAAGTCGCAGTTCTGGAACTTAAAACTACAGCGTCTGCCCTTTTTCTGTTTTTTACGGGAGGCGACGAGGGCGGATGAAGGGCGGCAACGGCAGAGGCTTGGCCTCCGGGCGGGAGGTGCGAGGATGGGCGTTGGCATCGTCACCCCCAAAGGGGAGCCGGACTCTCGAGCGTGTTGATGTCTCCCTGGAAGCTAGAGGGCTTTGGGGCCTCAGCAGGCGTCCTCCGCCCAGCTCCTTCAGAGCAAAGAATCCGTCTTCGCCACAGGGGGCACCGTGGAAGGGCAGAGGTGACGGGCAAAGCCGAGCGGGAGGGCCTTGTCCTGCGGCTCCGGGTCCGATGCCAGAGTCTCGGGGCTCAGGGTCTGTCGGGAGCGGAGCCTGTGCAGTGCCAGGCATGCAGGGTAATACTTTAAGTGCTCGCTTTCCCCTGAATGCTCTCTGAGCCCCGCAGCTGTTAAAGACAAACCCCACCCCCCTAGAGGCCAGCGAGCTCTGAAGTCCAGGGCACGGCCGGGCTCTGGGAGCCGGGGGCCAGGAGCTCCAGGCGGGCTCCGGCTGCAGTGGGGAGCCCGTCCATCAAGCAGTGGCTGAGCCTCGCACGATCTCATCATTTGGAGACAGGGAAGAAGGAAGACGGATGGAAAATTGAAGCAACACGTACAGGCAGTGAGGGGGTGCGCTGGGGCGGGGGCGGCAGGAGGGTGCCCAGAGCGCTGGGGGACTTAAAGGCTGGAGGGATCGGCAGACACCTGCCCCTCTCGCCAGCTCTCACGTCCGCTGTTCCCTCCCTGAGCCACACCCCCCAGAGGCCCCCACGTTCCGGACGAGTTTGCTCCCAGCAGCAGGGACCGCGGGGTTTCAAAGCAAGGGCTCGGACCCTGTCATCTCGCCAGCATTTGCAGCTGGCGCTACGCCAAAGAAGCAGCTTTGTGTACCGACGTCTTTACCATTACCGTTTCTTCTTTCCTCTGCCCCTCTGCAAATAAAAGCAGGCTGTGTTTCTCCCGCCCCACCGCCCTTCCTCGGGGATCTGGGAAACAGGACCCGCAAGGGCGCCTTGGATTACCTCGCCGGATTCTCAGCCGGCACATCCAGACCTGTGCCTTTTGTCCTGGCTACTGCCGCCAAAGCCAGAGCCAAAGCCAGTTGCGAGGCCAGGGGAGCCTGGCACGGGGTTCAGAGAGCAGCCCCCGGGGCTCCCGGGCGCCCTGCCCTGCCGGCGGGGGTGGGGGTGCAAGGAGGGAGGAGAGCCGCAGGTGCGGAACGGACCGCACCGGCCAGGTGGGACAGGGCTGGGGGCGGCCGCACAGCCACCGTCGGAGCCTCGCGCCGGGGGCAAAGCGCTCTCGCCAAGGGCTCGGTTTGCTCGCTGGGAAACTTCTGGGGCCGGAGAACTGCAACTGGGCATGGAAGATCACGGAGGAAACAGGGACAGCGGCCTTGGAGAGGCAGGAAGGGACCCGGCTTCTTCCATCTGGCGCGCAAAGACCAAGACTCTGTCCTGCGCCGGGTCTCTCCTGCCTCCCTTTCTTGTCCTTAACTCGGCCCCCGGGTGCGTGGCTCGCGGAGGAGACGGGGGCGGGGGGGAGAGCCCCTGGGACACGCACGGGCGACACCGCCATCCAGCCCGTCCCCCTCCCGGAGCCCGATTCAGCCAGTGCCCAGCCCGCCTCTCCCCTCGCGCGCCTCTGCGCACAGCGGCGGCGCCGCCGGACTCGGGCCCTGCTCTCCGCCGGGAGCCGGCGGGCGCGCACTCGGGCGGACCGCCGCGGGGGCCGAAGTTGCGAACGCCTGGGCGGAAACACCTGCCCGCCCCGCAGGGCGCAGGGCGCAGGGCGGGGGCCGGGGCGCGGGGCGCGGCGGACTCACCCCAGAGCAGCGTGAGCGGCTGGGCCTCGGGGATGAGCGCCAGGGCGTACACGGCGCCCAGGTGCAGCAGGCTCATCAGCACCACGTTCCTCCAGACGATGCGCTGCCCCTGCGAGCCCGCGCGCGGCTCCTCCCCGGCGTCGGCCGCGGGGCCCGGCATGGTGCGGCGGGCCGCGGCGCGGGAGCTCCGGCGGGGGCGGCGGCCTCTGCCTCGGGGGGGTCTCGCGCCCGAGCCCGCCTCGCAGCGCCCTGCCCGGCTCCTCCTCGGCGACCGGCGACCGGCGCGGCCCGGGGCTGCGGACCCGGCGGCCGGCGTCCGTCGCTGGGGTGTCGCCCGCGCCGCTGCCCCGCCGACTCCGGGCGAGGAGGAGGAGGAGGCGAGCGCGGGGGGCGGGGGGCGGGGGGCGGGAGGAAAGCGCTGCCTAGCGACAGCCAATCAGCGCCGCCCGTGGGGCTCTTAAAGAGAAACGCGCCCCTCGGCCTCCGCCCCCTCGGCGTGCCCGGCCCGACCCGCAGCCCGCGGGGCAGGAGGTGGCAGCTCCGCCCGGGATGGGGGGGTGGGGGACAGGTGGGAGGGGGCTCCGGGGACCCGGACCCTGCAGAGCGGCTCGCAGGGCTTCTGCTGGTCTCCAAAAATACCTTTCCCAGACCATCCCTTCCGAGACGCTTTTTGTCTTTTTTTGATCTCGAGCCACAGGCCACCTGGGCTGGAGAATTTTTAATACTTGCCTGGCGTCGCAACACAAGTGAAGGCCAGATCCGGGATGAAAGTCGCTGTGTCTGCAGGGAGTAGCTCCTCGGGCCGGTGGCGGGATGGAGCGCAGCCGCTCAACTCAATTAGGCCGCTGTGCAGGAGCCAGGCACACAGTAGGTGCTCAGTCAGTGCTTGCTAGGCGATGCACACATGGTTTGTAGCCAGCAGTGCCCTGCCCGCCGCAGCTCTGTTTGTGGTAGATTCTTGCTAACTGGCGCACTTTGCAAAGGGCACCGTGTCCTCAGCCCTCCGAGGTGGAGCAGTACCTTAAAGTCAGCGCCACTGAGAATCGGGCTTCAGAAAAAATCACCCAGCACGTTCCAAGGAAAATTAACTTGTGAAAAATGTGCGTCTGCCCATTGCTCCCTTCCTAAAGCAGATGATTTTAAGAGCTCTCCAGAGAGGGCTCTCGCTGCACAGAAAATGTAAAGGGGTGAGCTCAGGCAGGTGTGGCTGCACCCCCTGCAGGTAGGCGGCAGAAGGAAAAGGGCCCAGGACGGGAAGCCAGGGGCTCTGAGTTCTAGTTTTAGCTTCCTGTGACCCCACTCAGCTTTCTAGGCACAAATTCCCTTACTTGAGAAGCAGAACTAGTCTCCACTCTCCCTCCCAGCTTGCAAATTCTATGAATGGGAGTTTGAAGGGATGCTATTATGTTGACCAAAAAAGCTAATTTTGGGATTAACCATTGTTAGGAATCCTTTCCGGAATTCCAGGAGAGGGAAGGAAAAAAATCACAAAGAATGGACTGCAGGAAAGGGCCATACATGAGCGTCTTACTGTTAGCAGACCAGAGCCAGTCCAATCGGCCCCATAAAACAACGTCAAATTTAGAACTGAAGCGAAGTATGTGGCTTGCGGAGCCAGGGCCACTGAGCTGGTGCTGTGGTCTTGCTTCAGGCGGGGTTGAAATGATAGAATGAAAGGAAATTTGCCAAGGATCCAGATAAATGTCAGGGCTGCATAATGACCAGTGTGACAACAGAGTGTGAAACTGGAAGGTGTGAATTTCATCTGCCTGCTCGGCCTGTGATTTATAATGAACCGCTTTTTCTTCTCATGCTCCCTGTGATCCCCACGCCCACCAGACCCGCATGCTCCCTGTGGCCCTTCGGTTCAGACTGTCCTTTCTCTCTGGGTCATTGTAAAGACTCGCTCATTCTAACCATCCAGTCATTTGTTTGGCATTTATTGGACACCAGCTGTGTGCCAGGACCAGTGTGTATGGGGGTTACAAGGACAAATAAGGTATGG
Organism: Indri indri; assembly: GCA_004363605.1. NCBI lineage: Eukaryota > Metazoa > Chordata > Mammalia > Primates > Indriidae > Indri > Indri indri. The sequence goes on along the minus strand of RJWJ010030279.1, from coordinate 14,057 downwards.
TCCCTGCCCTAAAGGAGCTTCCAGATAGCAGCAAAGATTGATCAAGCAAGCATAACCCCTTGGCTATGACCTTCGAAGGGCAGGAAGGTTCAGTCCATTATCAGAAAAAAAAAATTATTTTTATTAGGCATCAAACATACATACAAGGAGTCCAGGGGAAGCAGCAAAATAGTTCTTTACTTGCCCCCCCACCCCCCCAGCACCCGGTACCTTATCTGTTAGATAAGCTGCTCTATCTTGAGCAAACATCTTCCTCTCTTCCCTCTGGGGGGTCAGACTGGGTTGGCCAGTCATTTCAGCTGGCCGTCCTCATGGTGAAGAGGATGCTTTTGTGTGTTGAGAGAGAAGCGCTCTTTAGGCTTTTCAGATCCTGCCTGTAAAAGGATGGCTGAAGAAAGAAGCTCCCTCCAGGTCCAGCCTCAGAGGGAAACCTCTACAAGATACAAGATACACTCTTGCTAATCATGACCGTTCCCTGTTTAGTGTGTTTTGCCATCAGGATCAATGTCTCTTTTCTCTATCGTGTTAAAGACCCTAGGATATTTCTGTGGCTTGTGAACCTCAGCTGTGGATGAGTACTCAGTTCATTCCAGGATGGAGGAAAATGGGACAGTAACCCTTATCTGGTCAAACAAATAATTACCCACGATGTGATAAGAGCCCTAAGAGCGGTATATGCGAGATAACGTGGAAGCACAGAGAAGGGAGTTGTTAATTCACACTAGAGGCAGGGAGGAGGGAGAGCGATGTCTGGGTGAGGATTGTTTCAAAAATACGTAATCGTGGTAAAATACATGTTACCTAAAATTTATCATCTGAACAAGTTTTAAGTGTACAGTTCGGTAATGTTAAGTATATTCACATCATTGTGCAGCCAATCTCCAGAACTTTATCATCTTGCGAAACCGAAACTTTATACCCATTAGACTCTCCATTGCAACCTCCCTCTAGCCTCGGCAATCACCCTGCTACTTTGTTTCAATGAGTCTGACCACTCCAGATACCTCATTTAAGTGAAATCACACAGGATTTGTCTTTTGTGACTGGTTTATTTCACTTAGCATCATGTTTTCAAGGGTCATCCAGGTTATAGCCTGTGTTAGAATTTGCTTCCTTTTAAAAGCCATATAATATTCCCTTGTATGTATATGGATTTTATTTATCTATTAATCCACTGATGGACACGTGGGTTGCTTCCACCTTTTGGCCACTGTGAATAATGCTGCTACAAACGTGGGTGTACAAATATCTCTTTCAGAGCCTCTTTCAATTATTTCAGACATATATACCCAGAAGTGGTATTGCTGGATCTTATGGTAATTCTGTGTTTAATTGTTTGAGGAACTACCATACTATTTTCTACAGTGGCTGCACCACTTTACATTTCCAGTAATAGTGTGGAAGGGTTCCAATTTTTCCACATCCTCGACAATGCTTATTTTCTGTTTTTTAGATACCAGCTATCCTGATGAGTATGGAGTGATATCTCATTATAGTTTTGATTGCACTTCCTTAATAATTAGGGGTATAGAGGAGTCCCCAACCTTTTTGGCACCAGGAACCAGTTTCATGGAAGACAATTTTTCCACGGGGGTGGGGGGCAGGCGGAGCTCAGGCGGTGATGCCAGCCATGGGAGCGCTGTAAATGCAGGTGACAGATGATGGCTCACTTGCTTGCCCCCGCCCCCTTGCTAACTTTCATGGAAGACAACTTTTCCATTGACCACGGAGTGGAGGGGCAGGTGGCGGAGCTCTGCCGCCCAGCCGCTAGCAGGCGGCAGACCCATACACCAGTCTGCTGCCCACGGGGTTGGTGACTGCAGGTACACAGCATCTTTTTGCATACGTTTTGGTCATGTGCACACGCTCTTCGGAGAAATGTCTGTTCAAGTCCTTTGCCTATATTTAAATCAAGTTTTTGTTGTTATTGAGTTGCAGGAGTTCTTTATACATTCTGGATATTAACGTCTTACCAGATATATGATTTGCAAATATTTTCTTCCATTTTGTAGGTTGCCTTTTCACTCTGCTGATTGTGTCCTTTGATGCACAGAAGTTTTAAATTTTGATGTAGTCCATTTTATCTATTTTTACTTTTGTTGTCTATACTTTTGGTGTCATATCCAAGAAATCATTGCCAAATTCAATGTCACGAAGCTTTTCCTCTGTTCTAAGAGTTTTACAGCTTCTACTCTTACATGTAGGTCTTCGATACATTTTGAGTTAAGTTTTGTATATTGTTTAAGGTAAACACCCAACTCCAACCTTTAGCATGTGGATATCCAGTTTTCCTAGCGATATTTCCCGAAGACGTTATCCTTTCCCCACTGAATGGGTTTGGCAGCCTTGTTGAAGATCAGTTGACCGTATATAGGAGGGTTTTTTTCCTGGACTATTTTATTCCATTGGTCTATATGTTTGTCTTTATGCCAGTACCAGACTGTTTTGATTACTGTAGCTTTGTAATAAGTTTTGAAATCAGGAGGTTTGAGAGCTCCAGGTTTGTTTTTCTTTGTCAAGATTGGTTTGTCTTCTCAGGGTCCATTGAGATTTCATATGAATTTTTCTAGTTCTGCCAAAAATGCTGTTGGAATTTTGATAGGGATTGCAATAAATCTGTAAATCACTTCAAGTAGTTTATTTCCATCTTAATGATGTTAAGTCTTCTAATCTGTGAACATGGGATGTCTTCCATGTATTTGTATCTCCTTCAATTTCTTTTAGCAGCACTTTGTAGCTTTCAGTGTACAAGCCTTTTGCCTCATTCGTTAAGTTTACTGGGTAAGGAACTGAAGGATTGTTTTCTAATAAAAATGTAATGAGGGGCCACAAACTCAAACACACGTGTAATTTAGAATTTTCTAGTAGCTACATTAAAAAAGTAGAAAGAAACAGAATAAACTTTAAAAATATATTTTATATAACTCAATATATCCAAAGTATTTTATCAATATAAAATTATTGAATTATTGAGATATTTTACACTTTTTTTGTATTATGTCTTCACAATTCAATGTTTCCACTTAACAGCCCACCTTAATTCAGATTAACCACACATTCTCAGTAGCCATACGTGGCTGATGGTTACCATATTGGACAGTACGGTTTTGAGGGAAGAGCAGTTACCAGACAAAGAAATGGGAGAGGGAATTCCAGGCAGAGAAAACAGTGTGAGCAAAGTTTCTGCAGTTGGCATTCAGGGGTGTGTGTGGAATGTCTGAAGTGAAAGTGGGGAGACGTAGGGGGGAAGCTGAAATGCCATGCCGTGGGCAGCCTGTGAGGCAGGAGGGTGTCCTGAGCGCCACATCCACAGAGCTATGTCGGGGGGAGGCACCCAAGGCTCTGTGCAGCGTGATGATGTGATCAGGTCTGCGCTGCAGGAGGACTGCTCTAGAAGAGGTGTGGGGAAGGGGTGGATTGGGGCAGGGACGGGCATGAAGATTATTTAGGACACGATTTTGAGGGTGTGTTGAGCAATAGTGAGGGCAAAGACGCAGTTGCTGGAGAACAGTATGTGGGGGGAGGGGGTAAGCCAGAGAGGCTTAAAGGGAAGAATCAACAGGATTTGATGCTGGATTAAACATGAAAGAGCAGGTAGAAAAACCCAGATTCCTTTTGGGTCTCTGGCGTGGGTATTCAGGTGAAAGATAATGTCACTCATTGAAGTATTAAATCTCCATGTTTATTTCCTCTTTCGTAAAGTGGGGATCATACCACCTACCTTACAGTATTCCTGTGGCGACTACGCTTAATATCCATACAGTAATTAGAACAGCGCCTGCCATGGAGTCAGGAATTCACAAGTATTAATTATCATCATCACCGTAGATCATTATAATCATCATTTCTGAGATAGGGACTGAAGAAATGGGCGCAAGCTAAAGCAGAAAAGCAAGTCCTGTGTTAGACACCCAAGTGCCGCTGCTGGGTAGGCTTCTGAACATGCAGGCCCGGGGCTCGGCACAACGTCCAGGCCGCCGGGGGTGACTGCTCAGTCGTGGTTCAATACGGTAAGACCCACGGCAACGGGAGCAGTCGGCCAGCGAAGGGAAGAAGAGAAGAGGGCTGAGGACGGAGTCCTGGGGAACCGGTGTTTGTGAGTCCGGCCAGTGTTGGGGACCGAGAGGGACAATGAGAGAGACGGGACAACGAGCAGAGCGTGGGGAGCAGCGTTCGCAACACGGAACATCACAGAAAGGTCGGGAAAGAGAGGGAATGAGGAGCCCACTGTCTGGAAAGGTTGTCGCTGACCTTCGCTGAGGCCGTTCCAGTGAGAGACGGGAGCAGACCTCACACGGGTGAGTGTAAGAATGAGGAGGAAGAGACAAGCAGAGAACACATATGTAAACTGATTTTTCTAGAAGCTCAGTAGTAAAGAGGGTGTAGTTTAGGGAAAAAGGGGAGAAAATAGCCCGAAACAACCAAATACCTCCTGTAGATCACAACAGGGAAGTTACAGAACCAGGGTTCTAGACTGGAGGGAACCTTGGTGTAACAGTAAAAAGCTGCTGGGAGCTTATTTTATCCCAACTGCTATAAACTGTGTCCTCAGGAGGGACAGTTTAGAAGAGCACTCGTCTGGGAGTGGAGGAACTGGGTTCTAGCGTCTTCTCTGCCACTTACCGTTGGTCAAGTCGTGTCACCTCCTTCTCCCTTCATCTCCCCCTCTGTAAGATGAGGGGCAGGACTAGGTCTCTCACTTCGCGTCAGCTCTGAAAGACACTTTCCACCGTGTCTTTGCATATTACCTTTAAGTCTTCAGAAGGATTCAAAAATAAATTTCGGTGAGCACCAAATCTTGGAAGAAAGATGACAAACAACTCAGGCCTGTTTCTATTTGGATACCTTTTTTCCTCTTGTAGAGCTAACTTGATTGTCAATCTGGAGAAAAATCAATGCGGCACTTTCCTCGGCTGGAAATGAACGAGCAGGCATTTCAGAGGTTGCAACGTGAGGACTTGGCATAGACATATTTGCCTGGCCCCGAGTTCCTTAGGCAGTGAGCCTTCCTCATTAATGATACATATTTCCTTGGTATTAACCTTTCTGCACACCCGTTCCCCACATCAAGACTAGGCTGCCTTTCAGGGATTGCACAGGACACACCATGAACTAGTTTTTCTTCTAGTGCTGCAAATCTGGGTCATCCTTTCCGACATTCCTGAACTCTATTTACACATTCCCCTTCCCTGCTGCAGAACAACAGGGGCCTTTGCCTTTTAAGAGCAGCCTGTGGTAACTGACACAGTGGGAAGAGAAAGAGGTCACTGAAACAGAAACAGCAGCAGCAGCTAATGCTGAGAAATAAACAAGAACTTCTCTCCATTCGTCTGCCCCTGGGAACCAAAATAACGATCCTGAAAGAAAATGGGGTGGGCGTTTGTGGGGGGAGGGGATCTGGGGAGCTGGAAGAGTTTGTGGGTAAAAACTTTTGTCGATACTGTCTTTGTCACAATGGTAGGGATGATCAATTTATTTCAGAGAGCTGAGATTTGGGAGCAGGGAGAGAAACAGAGTGGGGAAGAGTTTGGTTTGGTTTGGGGACCTTGTTTCTAGCCAGATGTTGGTCAGAGGTGGATGTGACGTAGGTATTAACAAATGTTAATGTGCCATGACTGGGTCTCAAAAAAGAATGTTTAGCGATTCCTCCATAGCATGTATTAGAGTTTGTGGTTTACGCTTCTTTTAGTGATCATTTGACAACTGGCTGCCTCCTACAGGACCGTGAGTTCCCTGAGCATGAAGCCATATTCTCCTCTGTGGACTGAGCTCAGTGCTTGGCCCAATAAACACATCGACTGAAAGAATGTTAACTGATTCAAACTCAAGATTATTTGGAAAGATGCAAAGGGCAGCAGATTGTTGACCAAAGAGACAGGTTTGGGTTGGTTTCAGCACTTCAGTAGGTTTTCATCAAGTAGACCCTCTCATCCGGCTTGTGAATCGGGAATTTAGAGCCTTCGATTCTGGCCATCTCCAAAGCCCAGTGTCCAGCTGCCACCCTAAGCGCTCTACTAAGCGAATTTGGGAAATGCGGAAAGGGCCTTAAGCAATAAGGCCGGGGAATTAGTCTTCTCTGCTTCCTCCAGTCCCGGGAGGGCTGACGTCCCTCTTTCTGTACTGAATGGACTGGAAAAATTTCCCATTAAGAATTTACATAGCAGTGGATGAGGGGATCCCTGGTCCTCTAAAATGAATGTTTGTAATGCCTGGATGACAAGAGGGAGGGGGTTTGCTTTAATGAAGATCCTGGCCAATTATGCCATCGTCACGTCAGCCATAGAACAAATCCTAACTCTAGGGGCGAGGAGTAAAAGTTACTAGAAGCCAGTCCACTGTTCTTGAGCTGACACTACAGTTCAGGGTGAGGTCCAGAAGGCCCAGCTGTCACTTCAGTGAGTAGTGGGACTGACTCACGCTCCCACGGTCACAGGAGACCAATGAGCGGGATGACAATGTATCAGTTCATAAGTCTAGACACTCCACTCTTGAGACTCTAGTGCATGTATATGCCGCCAAGGTGCTCCTTTTCTCCTGTTTAATGACAAACCTATTCTGAACTATAAAACTGAGTTGGCTAATTTTTTTAAAAGAGTGGAGGGGGCTGTTTGCTGAGTAGGGAATGTAGCAAAGGAATTGAGAGGTTCCTGCAAACTGTTTCACTCAGGCTGCAGAAACACCTGATGAACTAACCACCCTTACTCCACGGGGTTTATTTATGTAGTTTTTTTTTAACCCTTCTAAGTAATACTGCATAAGCAATGAAAATTATTAGTATCTAATTCTCCTCCAGATTCCATGGGAACCATTGTCTTTTGTTCGCCACCCTGTTCTTAAAACAGATCATAATAAAATTACTTGGCAGAAAAACTGGCTGAAAAATGTCTGGCTTTGATTCAGAAGGCTGACTGAAATTAAAGTTTTCTTTCTGAACTTTAAACCTCAAAGTTGCAGGCAATTTTTTTTTTAAATGGGTGAACAAATTTCTCACTATAAAATGTAGACAATTCAATCTTAAAACTCAAATAGAATACTGAAAACATTAATAGAAAAAAGCTCAATGCCTTCTACCGAATGAAAATGCTCAGTTTTTCCCTATATACATTTAAAGCAAGTAATCCTATTCTTCATTAATATTTGCTAAAACCTATGTAGCAGCTTGTAGATGTAGTTATTTGTTCAAGACCAGAGCGAAGCCAAAGACATAAAAAATAGGGATTAAACTAAATTGCAAACAGCTGTTTAAAAAAGACTACAAACACATAAAATAGGATTACACACTTTAATCTGATTGACAGGGAAGACGTGACAGAAATTTAGTTTTAGCTCTGCTTTACGCATAACCAGATGCTCCCTTTCTGAAAAGTATACTGAGGTTTTAAAAACCGTATTTTATCAGAATGCTTCAGGAAACCATACCATGTGTAATCCAGGAAATACACTACTTGCAGAGTAGGAAAATCATCACGGGCAATCAAGATTAAAACAAAAAGAAAGCACCAGGGTTTTGAGCAGTTCTAAGGTGAGTATATCTGCAGAAATAGTGTAAATGCTCTTGACTGGCTGCTATGGAAACATGCTAATGAGGATTGGTCCATGTTTTATAGTTTTTTTTAAACATGTTTCTTTGGAAAGATGGCAATATTGAATGGGAGTGAAGCTGTGCTTTTAGACACCGAGCTTATTGGCCTGGGTGAGAACAACTTTGAGAACGGGCATGAAAGCAGAGGTCTCACTAAAGTTGCTGGTGCTCACTATGTGGGTGTGGATGGTCAATCCTTCCGAGTAGTTCCGTGTCTCAATGCTCCTGGCAATGCTGTGTAAGCCACTGGTGATCGTTGGTGAAAGCTGAAATAAAGGGAGAACCCAGACAGAGAATTAAATTAAGGGAGAATTTCCCATGAGACCCTCTATAAACACAGATATTTAAATGGAACTTGAAAAAAAATTATAAAAATATATAAGCTATTTAGCATTTCTAGAAATAGTTTCTTGGACTGAGCAACAGTTATCAAGTGGAACCATGAAAAAATGATTTATGTAAAGAAGTTATTTGTGAATTATACACGTATAATAAACTCAGTATTTTCTTATGGAAAAGCAGCCAGCTTTCCTCCCCCAAACTGAAACGCTGAAGTCTCTCTCCATTTAAGAACTTTAATTCTTCAATTATTTTAGATGGAGCCTCATATCTTTCAAAATTTTTCCTATGCACGTGAAGGAGATTAAAGTTTCTTAATCATATCTCAAAGTGAGGACCCGATTTACTGTAAACCTCATCTACAACAGAGACCCTGAACTTTCGCTCCACTGCTGTTAGTAGGGCAACAGGCACGACCAAGTACTCGCCTTACCAATTGCTAACTGCCTTGTACCATCTCTTACAACCATAAAACCTGTCGTTTTTCCCATGTGATTATCTGCCATACGTGTCCCACGCTTGAGAGAAGACTTTATTTTAGATCTGTCCATGGGCCACGCTGCTTGCACTGTTATACCGACTTTCTTTAGTTTGGTTCTCATGAGAGACATGATTATTTTTATCTGAAGAAACTGGGTGTGGGTAATAGGGTAGAGGAATGGCGAAACGCGACGATATAAAATGAAATTCCCAGTTCTTTTTTTCCTCACCTACCCTAGTGCTTTCGTTAATAAAACAAGACGATTCTGAAAGGAAGGAGAGGTGGGGGACAGGAGAGAAGACACAGTGGCCGACTCCGTGCTGCTAGCTATCTTCACAGTCACAGCACTTTAACCTGCTCGTCTTGTGGCTGCATTTGGCTTTGCTTTTGTGTAACAGGCGTTCTAGAATAAAAGGATCGGGATTCTCAGACCATGGGAAAGCTTATAGATTTCATCTCTGGACAAGAGAATCTGCCTACTCGCTGATTTCCTGATACATGGGCCACATAAAATGAACAGCAGAAGGTCAGTGGCCTCGGGGCCAATACAGGCAAGCTTGTACTTCTACTCTTTGTTATGAGAAGCAGTAAAATTTCTTTTCTCTCTCTCTCTTTTTTTTAAACAGGGTCTTGCTCTATTGCCCAGGCTGGAGTGCAGTGGAGTGCGATCATTGCTTACTGTAATCTTGAACTCCTAGGTTCAAGCAGTACTCCTGCCTCAGCCTCCTGAGCAGCTGGGACTACAGGCATGCGCCACCACACCTGGCTAATTTTTTAAAAAATTTTTTGTAGAGACAAGGTATTCCCAGGCTGGTCTCAAACTCCTGGCCTCAAGCAATCCTCTCACCTTGACCTCCCACAGGGCTGGGACTATGGGCGGGAGCCACGTACCTGGCCTCTCTCCCTCCCTCCTTCTCTGTCTCTCCCTCTCAGATACACACACACACACACACACACACACACTTTGCCTTACTCCCTCATCCCAATGAATGAAATTTATGATCTGGACAGTTAGAGCAAAGCCCATTCAGTAACCGTCACAACCATTTTGCCCCCAACCATACTAAACGAGAGTGTTGATGAGACACTTATTTTAGTAGCAACTAAGAATAAATGATTATCATAAATCCTCTGTTTTCCCCCAAACTTACTGTCTGTTCCCTAAGTTTATCATATAGAAACTCCAAACGTTTGCTGGCATCATCTAGCTTCCTCTTGGTTTGCTGCAGGAGAGGAAAAACAAATGTTACATCTGAACGTTAACTTTTATCCAAAGAACTTGCTCCATCTCATTATACAAAACACTACACTCAAGATGTTGGACAGCTTCATTTTATAAGGAAATGGAGGTAACTATGACGAAGAGACTTGAACAGATTATTAGAACAGGGGCCAGTAACCTATTACGGGTGGTGTGGGATGGGGAGAGGACGCGTCTTCCTTCCAGTGTACGGACTAGAGGACTGGTTAGATCCCACGTGACCTGCAGACTCAAGACGAGGCGTGTGCGTGTGAGACCGTGCTACACTCACAAGCACTGGGACACAGCAGTGGGCCAGTGTGCCGCAGAAAAGAAGCTCTAAGGACAGCTGTTGTAGATTATGGGAGCCGAAAGGCAAACACATAGAACTGTGGCATCTTGCACTAACTTTTAAAAAATGCTACTTATATACAGGCAGTCCTGGGGTTACAAACGAGATACATTCTAAGAACATCTTTAGGTCAGATTTGTACGTAAGTCGGATTCCTGATGAACAGTCCACATACGGTGCTACTACCACTGATAATAACAATACTCCAATGGCGTGTATGTGGTAATAACATAGTGTAATACTGTAATAACAGCAATACCCCTGTATTGTAATAATAAGTTACAAAAACTATTGTGTTTTCTTTTAATGTAAACAAACAGAACATAAAAACAATCTCATACAAAAAGTTTAGATAGGAGAAATTTCAAAAAAGAATATTAAAGCTTAACATTCACCTAATGTTGCATCGACAATAGGCTAATGGGAATGTTTCGCTTATTTTAATCTTCTACCCAAATCAATAATAACTTTTTCCATTTCAATAATTAATCTAAGATGCTGCTTAGTAATAATCGATGCTTTCCTTGGAACACTGCCTTACACATGTTCCATTATTCTTACTTTATCCTTTACAATTGTCCCAGCAGCTCAGTGACTGCAGCCTAATGCTTTCCCAGTGAATGAAGGCGTCTGGCCTTTCCCCAAATGCTTGATCGTTTCTGCTTTTGTTTCCACTGTAATCATCTTTTCTCTTCGCTGCAGGCTCGCCTGGACTTGCAGTGGACTGACTTTCACTTTGGAAGGATGGTCATGAGGGAAACACAGATTCACTAAATCAGATAAAAAAGTTCAGACGAAAGTGATACTGTGCGTAAGTGATGATATAAACGATGAGACCAGCTGCTGGCGTACAGACACTGGCCGACAAACCGCTTATGCCCTGTGCAAGTCTGTGCATGTGCGTAGAAGAAACTAGTTCCTGAATTATTAATGTAATCATTGAATTATAAATTATCCTTACGGGGAGCCTTGGGAACCCATTTGTAAGTATGGAACGCTGTAAGTTGGGTCGTCTGTAACGTGGGGACTGACTGTACTTAGTTGTATTTGGTATGTTTAATCCTGCCTGTTTCTAAGCCTTTAAAGCACCAAGAAAAAAAGAGAAAATTATCTTCTGGCAATTTAAGATTATTGAGAGTAGTAAAATAGGTTCTTAAATTAAAAAGTTTTTAAGAGAACTACAAATCACCGAGGAAGGAAACTGCGGATGACGTAAACAAATGGAAAAACATACCATGCTCATGGACTGGCAGAATCAGCACTGTTAAAATGTCCATACTACCCAAAGTGATTTACAAATTCAATGCAATCCCCATCAGAATACCGAAATCATTTTTCACAGATCTAGAAAAAATAATTCTACACTTCATCTGGACCCAGAAAAGAGCCTGGATAGCCAAAGCAAGCTTACACAAAAAGGAACAAATCTGGAGGCGTCACTTTGCCAGGCTTTTAGCTACTCCACAAGGCTATAGCAACCAGAACAGCACGGCACTGACACAAAAACAGAGACATAGACCAGTGGAACAGAACAGAGAACCCAGATATAAAACTATCCACATATTGCCATCTGATCTTTGACAAGGTAGACGGCATCGCACACTAGAGAAAATAATCCCTATTCAACAAATGGTGTTGGGAAAATTGGATAGTCACGTGTGGAAGATTGAAACAGGATCCTTACCTCTCACCACTCACAAAAATTAATTCATGACGTATAACAGACTTAAATCTAAGACATGAAACAAACCATATGAATTCTAGAAGAAAATATTGGAAAAACTCTTCTAGACGTTGGCTTAGGCAAAGAATTTATGAAGAGGACCCCAAGGGCAATCACAGCAACAACAAAAATAAATAAATGGGACTTGATTAAATTAAAAAGTTTCTGCACAACCAAGGAAACAATCAACAGAGCAAACAGATAACCTACAGAATGGGAAAAAATATTCGCATGCTACACATCCAATAAAGGGCTAATAACCAGAATCTAACAAAGAACTCAAGCAAATCGGCAAGAAAAAAAATCTAACAACCCCATTAAAAAGTAGGCAAAAGACATGAACAGAAGCTTTTCAAAAGAAAACAAATGGCCAATAAACATGAAAAAAATGCTCAATGTCACTAGTCATCAGGGAAATGCAGATCAAAACCACGATGAGGTATCAACTAACCCCAGTAAGAATGGCTTTATCCCAAAACAATAGATGCTGGTGTAGGTGTGGAAAGAAAGGAATACTTATACCCTACTGGTGGGACCACAAACTAGTGCAACCTCTATTGAAAATAGTATGGAGATTCCTCAAAGAACTAAAAGAAGACCTACCATTTGATCCAGCAATCCCACTACTGGGTATTTACCCAGAGGAAAAAAAGTCATTTTATCAAAAAGACACCTGTACTAGAACGTTTACTGCAGCACAATTTACAATCACAAAGATATGCAATCAACCTAAGTGCCCATCAATTCATGAGTGGATTAATAAAATGTGGTATATGTACACCATGGAGTACTACTCAGCCATAAAAAATGAATTAATACCTTTTTAAACAATCTGGATGGAACTGGAGACCATTCTCCTAAGTAGTGCAAGAATGAAAAAACAAATACCACATGTACTCACTGTTAAATTGGAACTAACCAATCAGCACTCCTGTGCACAGATGGAAGTAAAACTCAGTGGAAATCAGGCAGGTGGGAAGGAGGGGATGAGTGAAATCAGACCTAACGGGTACGGTGTACACTACCGCGGTGACAGGCACACCTATAACTTTGACTCAAGCAGTACAAAAACAATCCATGTAATAACCAAAACATTTGTACCCCTATCATATTCTGAAATATATATTAAAAAAAGTTTTTTTCTATTGTACTGTAAATATAGTGAGAAAAACTATTCTAAAACTGAAATGAAAGGTTTTAAAATTACAATGTAATTAACTTAATGATCTACCTTACGCAAAAGGCTTAGAAGCGCCACTGTGTTTCAACCAATCATGAATGCCTATTATGTGCTGTGCCAGGACAAAGTCTTGTATGTCATGGAGCTCATATTCCACTGGTGGGAAAAGATACTAAATAAATGATACATTTTATGTCAGATGGTGGTAAGTGCTAAGAAGAAAAGTTAATAGAGGAAGGGAGCTAGAAGTGTTGGGGTAGTGAAGAAAGTCCTGACGGCTAATGGCACATTTGAGCAGACGTCTTGAATAAGTGAGGGGGTGAGCAATGCAGACACGGGGGAGAAACGTTCTAGGCAGAAGGAGCAGCAGCAAGTACAGAGTCCCTGACGCTGCGGTGCTCTCGGTGTGTTTAAGGAAGGGATGCCAGTGTGTCTGCAGAGGAGAACGGGAGATGAGGTCATCAAGGATAATATTACAGACCGAGTTGTGCTACAAAAATACTTTGTGCTATTTAGATATAACTAAAGTGAAAACAATAAATCCATGCTGCAACACTATTCCAGTTATTGATTACAATGGACTCTTGTGGAAAAGAACCCTTACAGTCCCTGTTCAAAGCTAATTCCATCTAGCTATAAACAGGAGCCCTAACCCAAGGGTGCAGGGGCAGCTAGGCAGGAATCACAAGGATAGTTTTTGTCATTCTTTTCTGCCCAGAGCTCCTGGGTACCTTCAAAGATCATATGATGATCTAGAGTTAAATTCTACAAAAAATTTATTGAATTGGACCACATATTACGTGTCCTCCCATCCTCTCTCTACTGACCCATACCTGAAGGAGAAACGGAGTTGTGCCAATTCTTATTAGTACTCGTCCAGTTTTTTTTTTTTTTTGAGACAGAGTCTCACTCTGTTGCCCGGGCTAGAGTGCTGTGGCGTCAGCCTAGCTCACAGCAACCTCAAACTCCTGGGCTCAAGCAATCCTTCTGCCTTGGCCTCCCGAGTAGCCGGGACTACAGGCATGCGCCACCATGCCCAGCTAATTTTTTCTATATATATATTTTTAGTTGTCCAGATCATTTGTTTCTATTTTTCAGTAGAGACAAGGTCTCGCTCTTGCTCAGGCTGGTCTCGAACTCCTAACCTTGAGCGATCCACC
>RJWJ010030278.1:0-20027 GCA_004363605.1 Indri indri | reverse complement strand
CCCAAGTTGCTGCAAAGACATTATTTCATCCTTTCTGATGGCTGAGTAGCACTCCACGGTGTACACACCACATTTTCTTTATCCACTCATCAGTCTGGGCACTCGGGTTGATTCCATATCTTTGCGATTGTGGATTGTGCTGTGATAAACATATGAATCCAAGGAATGCCTTTTGTTCTTCATAATAAACCCCTATCGGTCACACCTGAGTTTATGCTAACGAGGTGACTTAGGGTGGAGCTCCTCCATAGCTCAAGGTGGGCTCGCACCGGAAGGACCCAGTGATCAGAGGGGGGAATTTCAGCCCTGCCCGCCGGCCTCCAAGGGGAAGGTGGGAGGCTGAAGATTCAACTCTGCAAAAACTCATGAACAGCAGGTTCGATGTGCTCGCAGGTGGTGAGCACGCAGGGTGCTGGGAAGAGCACACTCCCAGAAAGCATGGCAGCGCCCACGCCTCGCCTCACGCCGCTCTTCCATCTGGCTGTTCCTGAGTTGCCACCCTTCGTCGCATCCTTTATACTAAACTGGCTCACACACAGCGACTTCCCGGCTCTGGGAGCCATTCTGGCAAGTTGTTCAGCTTGAGGAGAGGGTCAAGGCAACCCCTGAGTGACAGGGGGTCGGTCCGAAGCGTGGGTGTCCAGGACTTGCCACTGGCTCTGAAGCGGGGCAGGCTCCTGGGACGAGCCTGGCATTCTGCGAGACCCGACACTGACTCCAGGTGGTCACTGGCAGAACTGAGTTGAGCTGAGCTGTTGAACACCCCGTTGGTGTCTGGAGACCTGGTAATCGGCTGCTAGTCCTGGGAAGCACTCTGGTGACCTCAACTGGGCCAGTCTGGGAACTCTAGTCCCCAGACAGACGCTGCGCAGCCTCTGCTGTCGCTGGGCAGGGGCGGACTCGAGCAGCAGCGCAGAGTCCTGTGCCCCCCACGAATCTTAATGTAATAAACAAAGAAGCCCCTCCCAACTTACAGCGCAGGTGGGTGTGCAAACCAGGGCCCCCTGCAAACGTGGCGCTGCGGGCAGAACCTGCTCTGCTCTGGGCGCGAATTCACAGAGAAGCACGCGCGGGCGACGACCCGAAGTGGTCCTGAAACGGTGGGAATCGGCGATTCCACAGGGAGCTGGGGAGACGTTGTTCGCTGTAGTTTGCCTGACGTTGGGACAAAATTAACCGACAAGGTGAGTCTGGTGCTTTGGAAAATGTGAGAGCTGCTAGTGAGCTCTGTTCTCCTTCATCAGGAAAATCAGGAGAAGTAACCGAAGTTAATGAATCTCCTGCAGAAAACCCGGGACTTGTCAACCAGTCTTGCGAGGACGGTTGGCTGCCCGAGATGACGCGGAGCACCCTGCAGAGCGAGGCGGGCTAACGAGCCAAGAAGAGAAATACACAAAACCTCCTGAGGAGTGAAGATGGAACCCCAATAAACTAGCACAAAACAACTTGAAAACATCTAGCCGGGCGTGGCTCTGCATGTCTCTAGTCCCAGCCGCTCGGGAGGCTGAGACAGGAGGATCGCCAGGGCCCAGGAGTGTGAGGTTGAGGTTTTAGTGAGCTGTGATGAGGCCGCTGCACTGTAATCTGGGCAGCAGAGCAGGACCTTGTCTCAAAAAATAAATAAAGAAATAAAATAAAATCCAGGTGATAATAAAATTATAAACAAATATGCAAGGAATTTTTAAAACTTTTTACTATTTTATTTTTATTTTTTAAAAATAATAAAATATATTTTTTTGGCTGGGCATGGTGGCTCATGCCTGTAATCCCAGCACTCTGGAGAGCTGAGGTGGGAGGATCGCTTGAGGTCAGGAGTTCAAGACCAGCCTGAGCAAGAGCGAGACCCCGTCTCTACCAAAAATAGATAAATAAGCTGGGCTCAGTGGTGCATGTCTGTGGTCCCAGCTACTCAGGAGGCTGAGGCAGGAGGATCACTTGAGGCCAGGAGTTTGAGGTTGCTGTGAGCTATGATGATGCTACTGCACTCTAGTCAGGGCGACAGAGTGAGACACTGTCTCAAAACAAAAAGAAAAAGAAAAAAAAAAGAAAAAAAGAAAAATTTTGTTTTATATTTAATTATATAAAGGTTTAAATTTACATTCCTCAAGAACCCCTAAAGCCAAAATTAAAGCAGAAATGCACTCACGCATTGTTGTCCACTGTGCAATTTCTCAGTCCTTATTTAGCAATAAGCAATAAATACCTCATTAAAATCAGGCCACCACTCCCTCTACTTTACTTTTTTTTTTTTAAGAGACAGGGTTTTGCTCTGTAGCCCAGGTCAGAGTGCAGTGGTGTCATCATAGCTCACAGCAGCCTCGAACTCCTGGGCTCCAGCAATCCTCCTGCCTCAGCCTCCCGAACATCTGGGACTACAGGTATGTGCCCCAACACACTCAGCTGATTTTTTTTTTGTTTTCTGCAGAGACAGGGTCTCACTATGTTGCCCAGGCTGGCACTTTATAATTATTATTTTCACATAAGTCTGCATATGCTAGAAAACATATTTGCTACTTTGTTTTCATTCTCTGATGATGCTCTTGGAAAAAATTTCATTGGAGTCTTTTGTTACTTGTGAAACATCTGGCAAGAAAAGAGAAGCCAAGGAAGTATTTGGAAATAATCATTTTTAGAAAAAAGAAGTAGGACAAAGTTCAAATATTAGGAAAGAGAAATGAGTCATTATCGTACATGCGAGCGACTTCCAGGGTTCTGAAACTTTAAAAGTCCTCATTGGATGACAAATATAAGGCATCACAGTATAGTAAAGAAAAAAAAACAGATTGAGGCTTCTTTCACTTAGCTCATCCAAGCATTTTTGTCTCTGAGCCTCAAGTATCTTCATCAATAAAAATGGGTTAAGGGTATCACTGCTAACTCTGAAAAGTATTTCCAAAATAATCTCCAATATGTTTACAGGTGTGAAGGGGGAAAGAGTTCTGTTGTCAAATAAATTTGAGAAATGCTGAGTTAGATAGGATGTTTTATTGCAGGCCTTATCAGAGCATTGAGTGTAATAGCATGCACCATAAATCTACAAAAGGGTGGTAATGCGGACAGCAGTTCCCAAGCTAATTTCAACACAGAATCCTTTTCTTAAGAATCATCATATAAAACTGATATTTTAAGGAACAATGATTCAGAGACTTTGTGTGGCTCAGGTGAGGATATAGAGGTAGAAATGAATATGAAAATAATCAAAGTTATATTATCGGATCTTGGAAAAATGACTATGCAATGGGGCGACCCCTTCAATCGTTCGTTCAACCAAGAGTCGCCGTGTGCCACGCACCGCGCCAGCGTCCTGGTGCAGAGGTGAGATAGTCGCGGCCCCTGCCTTTGCGCAGGGTCAGGAGAAGACCGCTCTGAGCAGATGATGATACGTGTGAGGTGTGTTGCCGACAGTCAGAACGCAGCAGATTTCCCTGAAAGGATATCGGCAAATGTTTCCCACCAAGTCAGGGCCCTTCGACAAAGCAGGCAGGGTGCTGGGCTCAGTCCTGTTCTAACCAGACCACGCGTGGTTTGCCAACACCTCATCCGATCAGCAGCATCTACTCCCGTCCTCTCCCAAGAACGGGGTGGCGTCCAACCAGCAAGGGCTCCCGATCTTGTCTGCCTCCCCCTGTTCTTCCCTCTGCCCGCATCGGACCCCAGGGGAAGAGCGCCCCACCTGCAATGCACCTTTCTTCTCCCGCCAGGCATGACCGCAGCGGCGCTGCCCCAGGAACGGGCCCCGTCCCGCGGCCCTTGCCCACACGTGGTCCGTCCTCAGCCCCCCACTACAGCTGCCTACTGGGGGACACGCTGGCATATGCTCCGAAGTCCTGAAAGCCGAAATTTTCTACTGTTTACATTCTTCGCTGGCATCTGAGAAGAGAGGACCCTGTTAAAGGAAGCTTTTTTGTTCTACTCAACACCCCGCTGGGTTGGAAATGCCGGGTGCACCCAGGGCAGTGATGGCAGCAGGGGCTGGAAACGGCAAAGAGACCCTGCCTAAGACAGCGAAAAGAAACTGGGTTCTCCGTCGGTGTGGCTGCTGCAGAAAGGTGCAGTGCCGGGAGGGCGAGGAGGCTCCGGCCCCCTCTCCATACCCCCCACTGCATGGTCTCGCCTGTGACCTTGGATACCCTTTACCATAAACTGGCAAATGTCAATGTTTCCTGAGTTCCGTGAGCTGCTCTGGAAAGTGCACTGAACCCAAAGAGGGGTTATGGGAACCCCAGCTTGAAGCTGGCCCGTGAGAAGATCTGGAGGCCCAGCCTTGGAGCTGATGTCTGGGGGCGGGTAGCTCTGGGGACTGAGCCCTCACCCTGTGGGGTCCACGCCACCGCCGGCCGGCAGTGTTGGAACTGAATCAGAGGAAGGACACCCACGTGGCACTGGGGGGAGCCCCCACACTTGGTCACGGAGCCGTCTTCTGTGCTGATGACTGTTGTGCTATGAGAACAGAGGGGAAAACACAGTTTCTGCAATTTTCCCCAAAGCAATTTCTAACTTTTTCCCTCCTTTTTTAAGTAGGGACCTCTCCTTTAAACAGAAGCAAGACAATGACGTAAAACAAATATGAGTAGATAACAGAGAATGGTCTTACAGTTGACTCAAACGGCAAACCGGGGAAAACTTCCAGCTTGCCCCCCACCCCGGCCCCAGCCCAGAGACCCTGAGAACCTGTAAGCACGGTGTGCGAACCACTGATCTGTCTGTCCCTTCTAACTGTAGAGGTGAGAAAACTGAAGCGCGCAGAGTGGGACGGGACCACTGAGGGCCACGGGCCCCTCGGGAGGAAGAGCAGGAGCCAGAGTCGACGTCGCTCGCTTCTCAGGCGGGGCGTTTTCTCCTTCCCAGTCCTCAGCACACGGAACTGCGGAGTCGGACACGCATCTGTTTAACGCCGACCCATTTATCTTGTCTCCCTGGGCGAAACAAAGTCGTGGTCTTTATGGCTTCAGAAAAATATAAATAGAAGCATTTCACACATCGAAGGAAGATTCAGAATGTAACAACGATGAACATAGTTGGTCTATTTCTCCCTTTTTATTTTTGGCAATTTAAAAGTCAGTAATTGCAAGCGTCCTGAAAGCAACGCAATTATTCAAACACTACGTGCGACAGGGCAACGCTAAGAAATGAGCCAGTTCCAGGAACTTCGAGGCACTGGGCCAGCGCTCTAGAAGGTTCCAGCGCAGTTTCCCCGGCGGGCAGCTGCTGCGGCTCCCTCAGGCTGGTGGGGAGAAAGGTGTGCCTTCCGCTCACAGGATGAGGAAGCAGAAGCAAGGGGCAGACGTGAGAAATGCCCACGCCAGCCCTGGAGCGAGGAAAACCCACCGCAGAAACTGGAAAAGAGAGAGGAGGAAAACCAAGAGCAAACGCGGCCTCCCTGTGAGCCCGCGCTGCCGCAGTCTCAGACCGCTTTCCCACGCCACTGTCTCCTGGGGCGTTGCTATTAGAGGAGATGAGAAAGGAAGTCTGCATTACCCGACCAACTCTGTGACCTAAATCACAGGCTTTGGAGTCAGACATTCTCAGTGCCGAAGGCACTTACTGCTGTGTGACCCTCAGGTAAAGTCACGACCTCTCTGTGGCTCAGTTTCCTCATCTGTAAAATGGAGAAATAGTACCACCCACCTCATGTGATTAGTGCGATGCATAAGTAAGATGCTGGGTGTGACACGTTGGTGCAGTACTTAGGACATAGTAAGCACTCCGTAGATATCACTGCTTAGCGTCATGAGAAGCTGACATCAGACCAAGAACGAGAGCCAGTTTTCTGCTCACATTTCTCCAGACACCTCTCTCAACAGATGTTTGCAGCTGTTACATAACCGCATCGGGCTGTTTCTCATGCTCATCAGTAATGTCTCATCCAGAAGAGTTTGGAAGGACAAGGTCTTTCCTGACCTTTCTTTCTCTTTCTTTTTCTTGTTCTTTTCTTTCTTTCTTTTTTTCTTTTAAGACTCTTGCTATACTCAGGCTAGAGTACAATGGTGTGATCACAGCTCACTGTAACCTCTAACTCTGTAACTCCTGGGTTCAAGCGAGCTTCCTGCCTCAGCCTCTGGAGTAGCTGGGACTACAGGCATGTGCCACCACGCCTGGCTTATTTTTTTATTTTTGTAGAGACAGGGTCTCACTAAATTGCCCAGGCTGGTCTTGAATTCCTGACCTCAAGCGACGGCTTGAGGTCCCAAAGTGCCCGCCTTGGCTTCCCAAAGTGCTGGGATTACAGGGTGAGCCACCTTGCTGGCCCTGACCTTTCTTTAGAAGAGTCTGATTTCATCATTGGGCAATTGTGCCCTCATGTGGCAAGTCGTGGGGACGGCTTTTCATCTGTAACTGGGAAAACGACGCAGTGGCAAGAGATAGGCTCCGGCTCAGTTCCGAAGACCCCAGTGCACACGTGGGTCTCTGCTTCCAAACGGAGCTGCTGATCTGGGCTTCCAGAAACAACGGCTCACCGCTCTCACCGTGGTGAACACTGAGGTTCAAGGCCAGTCAGGTGTCAAAAGCCTTTTACATCATTGTCCTCTTGTCACGGTCCCAGCTTCCTTTCCTGTAAATTACGCTGTTTCACGGTGTGTGTTAAGAGTATCAAAATCGTTGAGCCGAGATGCACTCTTCCACCTGACTCTGAGGACAAAGGGATTAGGGTTTGTTTGATCAATGGATTCTTCTGTTCCTGTAGCCTGAGTGCCCTGGGCCAGCCTGAACAGATGGAGGGACCGCGACCCAATCTAGTCCGAAAATGACGCCACGTGCTGAAGGGGGCTGACCACAGCAGACCCTGCTGGGCGCAGAGCACATCCTGTTGGAGGCGTCGTTCCCTCTGCCAGACGTTCATGCGGATGGGGTTACAGCCCCGCTACACCTGCAGCACCAGAGCAGACGGCTCTGGAGGCGCCTGCCATCTCGCCTTCCCGATGCGTTTGGTTCCCAAGCAAAACAAAACCACTGTGGAATTTGCAGGCGTTTCCTCCCCAACGCATCACTCGAGAAAAGTCAATTTGTTCTTCTCTGAACAGTTTTCGATTTGCATAAATCCCCATGTTCGCTTGATAGACATTTACTAAATAAAAGTTTCTGCAGCCTCAAAATGAGCTACTGGTGAGACACAGGAAATCCCTTGGGGACTAAAACCCTCGACGCCTAAGAGGGTTGGTCGCCACTCCTCCGTTGCGGGGGCGATCCTCCTAGAAGGCATTGGACAAGAGACGTCGAAATGATAAAAGTATGTGCTGTCGGGTCGCCAGCCAAGGACTGGCAGCGGCCGCAAGAAGCTGGGGGAGAGGCAGGGAGCAGATTCTCGCTCAGAGCCCTCAGCAGAGCCAACTCCGCCGAAACCTTAATGTCAGATTTGCGGCGTTTGTGTAAGAAGAGTAACAGCACAGGTACAGAGTTTAAGCCCAAGGGTGTGTATCAAGCTGAAGCTGAAATCAGTCACAAAGAAAAATAAAATAACCTAGATGTAGATCCCTCCGAGATCAGTTTAAGGGAATTACGATAAGTATCTCCAGTGAAATACCATACTGCCCTTCAAAATAGCAATGGGTATCTATATTTAGTTACATAAAGAGATGTCCATGTTCACCTTATTTGGAAACAGGGTCTTTGCAGATGCCATCAAGTTCAGATGAAGTCATACTGGATTAGGAGGGGCCCTAATAACAACACCCAGTGACTGGTGTTCTCATAAAAAGAAGGCAATTTGGACACAGACCCGCTGAGAAAATACCACGTGAAGATGGGCCAGATTGGGTGATGCGTCTACAAACCGGGGAACAGCAAGCGTTGCCAGCAGCTGCGAGAGGCTGGGGGAGGGGCAGGCAACACATTGTCTCTCAGACCCTCGCAAGGAACCCACCTCGATAGCAGATTTCTGGCTTCCGGAGTTGTAAAACAATAAATTTCAGTTAATTTAAGCCACCTAGTTTGTGGCAATTTGTTACCACAGCCCTAGAAAACTGCTGCACCAAGTAAACAGTGAACTGGATAATATCGTGTACAGTATGATGCTATGGATGGGAAATTTTATACCATGCACAGAAGCCTGGAGTGATACCTGGAAGAAAGTTTGTCAGATTGGTATTGGTGATAATCTCTGAGTAGTGGGATTTGGGGTGATTTTTCCAAACTCCCAGATTGGAATAGCGTAAGGCTTGGATATAGGCACTGGGAAAGAATTATTGTATACATTTCTTCAGTGTGTTTCCTCCAAAGGCAATCTTTCGAGAACCTCCCAGATAAGATCAGATTGGTGCCTTAGATACCACACACCACCTCGGTGCAGCCTAAGCCCCACCTGCGGGGGAGAGCACCTTCCTGGGGCTTCCGTGACAGACGAAACCTCCCCGTCCTGAAAGCAGCCAGTGGAACGTCAGCCGGCCCCGTTCAGTTCTGGAGCATCGGCTGGCCGACCCGAGTGCGGCCGGCGAAGCAGCCCCGCTGCCCCAGCCTCCTGGTCTCCACGGTCTCCACTGCACTGCCAGGAGCACTGGGGGAGGAGCTGTGGCCTGGGCACGCCTCCCGGCAGTGTGCCATCGTGCCAATCCCCCTTCTCATGCTGAATTCCACTGCTGCTTTCTCTGCCTTGCAGAAAAATTTCTGGTTCTCATTACTCAGTTAAGGAGCCTGCTCGTTTTCTACTTGTGGAAAAGAAATTAACAACTGGCTCCATCGCGTAGTAGCTGTGTGACTTTGAGCAGCTTTTTCTCCTCTCTGAACCTTGCGACGTTCTGTGCCTATAGGACTTCCTCATTGCACTCTACCCCGTAGATCAAATTCTCCCTTCCCAAAGCAATGCTCAATCTAAGGATCCAGCACCAACCGCATGTCCTGACTTACCACCTGTCCTAGCATCTAAGTCCTGGGTCTTGAGGTATCGGCAGGCTAAGCCAGTGTCCCTTTGGGAATGTCCACAGAGGACACCAGCCTGCCCTCTCCAGAAGCAATCCACTATCTGTAAAATCTCTGCGACCCAGTTCTTGGGTTTATGCGACACCTCACATAGATCAACTCCTCTTCAAATTTCCCCCAAGAGGTCTTGTGCAGGAACTGGCCTGGAGAACTTGAACGTGGTCTAGTCCCGACACCCTCACAGACCTAGCCCTCACCAGGCCGCTCAGGTGCCAAGATCGCAGACACTATTTTCCTGACCTTCTCCGTGTGTGACAATATTCTGAGCACCGTTACTATTTGTGCCGAGCAAATTTGTACTTCTTGGCACTGTTCTCCTAACAGTTTGGCTGACATGTGATGGAGCCGTTCTTGGCTCAGTTCTGGGGTATGATGAGATTCAATAACACTTAAATGCCAATCTCAGTGTAATCTCAGTGCCAACCTCAGATGGTGCTTGCCATGTCCAAGGTGTGCCTCAGAGCTTCACCTTCCTCCAGGGAAGACAGCGGTGGTACAGTCTGCAATAGCTTCGTAAGGTCAGTTGGTCAGGCTCATACTGAGGGATGCTGGGGGACAGCTCCAAGGGGATTGTCCCTGGTGCGAGAGGCTGGACCCCAGGCTGACGGTCATAAAATGCACTGCTGTGGCTCTCCCAGTGTTAACGTACGATACACTTCCACACTGGCTGGCAAATGGTCATCACCAAAGCTGCCTGGGGACCCCTCACCATGATAACTTCCCCAGCCCCTCTCCCAGGTCACGCAGGCGTCACCCCACCAGCACCTTTACTTAACAAGTGAAGGGTAAACACTTAGCACAAAAGGGGACCTCCAGGCCTCTGCCTCAGCCCAACCTCTGCTCCTTCCCGGTTTGTCAAGGTGGTTGTGAAATATTTTGGCTACCGACCCTGCTTGGAGCCATTCACAGAAGGAAGGCTCCATTGATCAGAAATTAGATGTGGAAAGTTTACCCCAGTAGTGTTACCAAAAGCAAAACAAGGCTGGGCTCGGTGGCTTACACCTGCAATCCCAGCACTTTGGGAGGCCGAGGAGGGAGGCTTGTTTGAGGCTAGGAGTTTGACTCTAGCTGGGGAAACATAGCAAGACCCTGTCTCTACAAAAAATTTAAAAATTACCTGGATGTGGTGGTGCACGCCCGCAGTCCCAGCTACTCAGGAGGATCGCTTGAACCCAGGAGTTTGAGATTACAGTGAGCTGTGACTGGGCTGCCGCACTCCAACCTGGGCAACAGAGTAAGACCCTGTCTCTAAAAAATAAAATAATTAATAAAATAAAACAAAATAAAATATACGGATCTAGGGATTTTCTTAACTCCTCCCTCAAGCCGTCCACGCTGGTGGCCAAATCTCTGCACCAATAACACGGACCCGACCCGCCTCCTTCCACTTCGGAGAAAGGAAAGAGGGAGCCGCCAGCATTCAGGGGGGCAGATCGATCTGGGCCTCAGGAGAATACAAAGGCATATTTTGTAAGAAAACACCTGGCCAAGTTAAACCTCTTTTTGGTTTTTTTTTGTTTTATTTTTTTTCTTGTTTGTTTTGTTTTGAGATAGAGTCTCACTCTGTCACCCTGGGAAGAGTGCCGTGGCGTCAGCCTAGCTCACAGCAACCTCAAACTCCTGGGCTCCAGCGATCCTCCTGCCTCAGCCTCCTGAGTAGCTGGGACTACAGGCATGCGCCACCATGCCCGGCTAATTTTTCTATTTTTAGTAGAGACAGGGTCTTGCTCTTGCTCAGGCTGGTCTCAAACTCCTGACCTCAATCAGTCCTTCCACCTCGGCCTCCCAGAGTGCTGGGATTGCAAGCGTGAGCCACCTCACCCGGCCTCTTTTTGTTAAGAATAACAACTCTTAAAAGATAAAAAGTATGGAATTTTTTTTAATTTCAAGGATAAAGGAAGGTGCCCATGACCATGCAGACACAGAACACATTGCGGACAGAGGAATGAGGGTGTAGCTGGCCCCGTTCTCCAGCGGACCAGTAAAGCGCTGAGGGGGAACTTTGCAACAAGATTTCAAAACCCAAAAAGTCATTATCGCTCACGATGTAAAGCGGGAGAAGGACACTCTAAGGCGTGTGTCAGGTCTGAATGTGCCTCTCACGTACCTTTC
Organism: Indri indri; assembly: GCA_004363605.1. Lineage (NCBI taxonomy): Eukaryota > Metazoa > Chordata > Mammalia > Primates > Indriidae > Indri > Indri indri. Next base: position 9,002 of record RJWJ010030278.1, on the reverse strand, counting down.
CTTAAAAATACGGGCCAGTTGAGCTGCCAGTCCAGCGAAGGACGCAGCGGCAGGAGGGCTGCTTTGTACAAGGGCTGGTAGGAAGCACTGAGATACCATTGACACAGAACTAAGATGAAATCACCATCGGGAACCGGGTTTCGGAAGGGTACAGATGTTAATTCTTGGAAAAAAAGATACATTATATTAATAATGAGCCTTAAATTTGTCAAAAACCCCAGACTACACCAAAACCAGGGATGCAGACAGGCAGAGAGGCAGCAAACCCTACTGCATGTTCGCAGTGTCTGAAACGCTCCCGCGTGTGGCCTCACTAACACGCGTCTCTGAGGAACGACCCTCGCACTCTGTGGATGAGGAAACTGATGGAGCGAAGCGTATGTGAATAAAAGGGAGAAACCTTTGGAGATGTGCATGGGGAGGAGATTTGCACATCTTCAGGTCTGATAAAATAGATTTTTGAAAAATAAGGCCTAGAAAATTTGAAGGATATAATGAGTAAGCTCGACTTCGTCTATATTTAGCCCCTCCGGCCTTCGGCTTCCTCGTCTGTGAAAGGGGACGGGACTTCCTTCCTGCCCCGATGCTCCAGAGAGGCTGCCTGGGCTCCACACACACCCTGCGGTCGGGTGTTCGTCCAGCTTTTGGAAGCTCCAGGGCGTAACGTCCAAGAGCTGAGATGCTCATCCCGGAATTCTGGATGCAATCCAAGGGAAAGACCCAAATTCCCCTTTGCCCTCAATCGCAGAAGCGACCTCGCGCCTGCCTCCCAATGTCATGGAATGTTCTGGGAGGGGCTGCTGGGACCCTGCCCGGGCCCCAGGTCAGCCTGGAAGTCTGGCAGGAAGAAGTCCTCATCGACACACGGTGAGAGCAGCTGCCCTTGCGCCGTGCTCCGCTGGTCGCCCCGTCGTCTCCATGCTCAGGCCCGGGCCGGGTTCCTCCCTGGTGTCTGCGTCTGGAGATAAGTCCCTGATGGCTCTCGGCAGCCTCCCACTCGGAGACAAATTTCCTATTGGGGAGGAAGTCGCACACCCTGTCCCCTGCCCCACCGGAGCCACCGCACCTCCCACCCTCGCAGGCTGGGAAGTGACTATGCCCACCCTCCCCGCCCGGGGGTTCCAGGTTGGGAAGCCGGGAGCTGGAAAGATAAACATCCCTGCTTATCCCTCTCGCTCATTGTTCCTCCCTGCCACAGAAAGGAACGAGAGCCCGGCTGCGGGAAACCCATCCTCTGCGGGCGTTGTCAGGGGAACCGTTGCCTCAGTTACGCCACGGGCTTCTCCCTTCCCTCCTCGCCCACACCCACACCCACCCCTGAAGGAAAAAAAGAGACCACTTTGGTTCGCATTTCCAAGGTGGTCTTCCTGGCTTGGCCCCGGGACCCGCTCCTTCTTTATTTCCAGGGATAAGACCTAACGCAGTGAAACTGTACGAGATTTGGGGCTGGGGACTGGTGGTCTCCCTCGCAGGCTGCGTCACTCACAGCGAGTTACTGAACTGCTCGTAGCCGGTTACCTGCTCCACGGCAGGGAATACCTGTATTTCCCAGCCTGCTTCACAGCGTTGTTGAACAAAAGGACATGGCGAATCCAAATTCTTTTTTAAAAAAATTAATTTTTTTTTGAAGACAGGGCTCACTGTCAGCCAGGCTGGAGTGCAATGGCACAATCCGAGCTCACTGCAGCCTCGAACTCCTGGGCTCAGGTGATCCTCCCGCCTCAGCCTCCCCAGGAGCTGGGACTACAGGCGCTCACCACTGCACCGGCTTTGAACCCGAGTTCTGTCTATAAATTGCAAAGTGCGTATCACTGTAAAAGAATATTATCCTTCGCCTCCGCTGACTCCCTCATGTATCTTACCCGCCAGCCACACTCAATGCCTAATGTTTTTGCAAGTGTGGAAGAGGATTTATTTCTTTCCTACATCTTTGTTCAAACTGTTTTCTTGGTCACAGGTGTTCTTCCTCCTCTGTCTCTGCCTTCAAAATCCTTCCCAGCCTTCCCGGTGCAGGTGAAATTTCCTTCCCTCCACGAAGACCTCCCCCTTCTGTCATCTCTTTCCAGAGTCACTCTCATCTCCTGAACCCCTCCAGCTTTGTCTGTGTTCCCCGACTTCAGCATCAACCCTGTTCCGCCTCGGATTTGCGTCTTTTCTGCAACCGCGCATTCCCCGTAGACCAACCACGAGCAACGCATGGGCAGCGCCTTTCCTCCCTGCACCCCAGGGCCTGGCACGTGGCCTGCGGCAGTGATGGGAGGAAGGGACAGGAAGGGGCCCCTATGTCGTGCGTGTGTGTTCGTGTGCACGGATTTAATTGGGGGACGTCACACCTCACTATTTCCCACAAGAGTCTACGGAAACATGAAAAACAGAACAGGACTCGAAGAAGAACGAGCCAGCGCAAAAGAGAACAGTATGTTTCAAGGCACCTGGGACGAGTTGTTTACTAGAGTTGAACGCTGGATTTATCTCCAGGTTTCCTGGATGAAAGGGAAGCACGCTGGCTCGTGTAGTTGTCATCGCGCAGTAACTTTGGGATCAGATTGGAAAGAGAAATTTTTCCTGGCACTGTGTTCAAGGAGGAATCCTTGTATAACAGATGCAAGGTAACACAACGAGCAGCATCTCCAACGGGGGTTTTGCAAAAGGACACACATGTCTGCAGACGGCCATTCCCGTGCCCACGGCAGCTCAGAGAAAGAGGAGTTCTGCAAGGAAGCGCGGCAACACGGCCCGCACAGGGCTTCCTCCACACCGAAAGAGAATCTCGGGAACCTGGAGGAGAGAAAAGTGGGCGAGCCTGTTTAATATCGGATTTCAATGACCACCTCTTGATGCCCCTGAGGATCCTGGCGGCCGCCAGCTTGCAACCGCTCAAGGCAGGCGGCGGCAAGGAGCAGGCAGGGCTGGGACAAGTGCGGACTTCGAGGGGCTGACGCACCCGGAGGCAGGCAGGGCTGTGTCCGCTCCAGCCGGCGTCTGTCCCTCCGCCAAGCCGGTAGTGCATGGCGTCAGGGGACCCGCCATTCTCCGGGAGGGCACGCCCAGGCCTGGTGAGGCTCGAAGGAGACCCGGAGAAACGTGGGCCTCACGGTTGCATGACAGGCAATGGAAGAGTGTTCGGATGACACCATCCTTAATGTAGCACCAGGCCCCAGGCAGACTGAAATCTCAGACTACCGAGGTGACGGGGACCTGCCTCAGGCAGGGCTGGACCAGAATGTGGGAGCCTTGGGGTACCCGCCTGTGAGCTTGGAGGCAGGAGGGAAAGGCGGGAGCTGCCATCTCGGCTGACCTCCCTTACGACGGGAGGAACCGAGGCCCAGAGAAGCTTCCGCCCGAGGGCTCGCGTGTGCGGCTACTACAGACAAAACTCCTGTGCTGGACGGTTCTGAGACGGGGAAGGCACCCACAGCACAGCCACTCCTGGAAGTCCAGGCGTCACGGACACAAAGGCACGACCATCGACGGACCCTCGATGGGAGAGGAAAACGATATTTTATTCTGCTAAAGAGTCTGGGCAGCAAATTAACTAAACAACTAAATTAACAAAATAATATTTTTAATGCTTAGTAACTTATGCCATGAAACAGCTCTCACCTTCAGCATCTATTCCGTGTGTCCGCTGCTGTATTAGGCCCTGCCCAGTTTACTGCGGCACTCAGTCCGGTAGCTCTGCCGGCAGATCCGCCCCTCCTGGGGCGGAAGAAATGGCACAGGGGGCTGGCGTAGCGCAAACGATGGCCGGGAGATGCAGGGTCAAGGAACCACCCTCAGAGCAACCTCAGACATGGAGACACAGCGAATTGAGATACCCTGAGGCAAAAGCGAAGACCAGCCAGGCTAGAAAATCTTTCCACCAATGTTTTCAACTAAGCCTGGGCTCAGTGACCTGCTTATACCTCCCAGGCGCTCATAGTTTTCTATTTGTTTTACCTGCACGGTGCCCTCGGGCAGATCCCTCCTGTGCTCATAAAGAAATTGAGCGCAAACAATTAGGTAAATCGCTCAAGATCACAGTTACTCTGTAACAAAACTGGCATCAAACTAGCCCAGCCCCTGTCCCCACGGCATGCGACACAAACAAGCTACTGAAATACGTTGGAGTCATTTTTTAAAAAGAATGACTGCCGTCCGGCGGGGAAGTCACTGGGGACCCGGCTGGGGTCAGTGCAAACTCCCTCCGGGCTGAGAAGTTATGCTCCTCATTCGTTCCTGCCGCCCTCTGTCTTCTTCCCTCTTGCATTTCATTCGTTTTCTCTGTCTCTCCCCATCTCCTTGTCTAAGGGGTCAGGGTCTCTGTGAAGCTCTCACTTGGGTCCTGCTTTTTTCCCTCTGGACTCCGGGTCATCTGGTGCTCATGTTGCCATGATTGCCGGCACATTTGCGCGGTGCAGGGTGGAGGCAGGAGAGTCAGCTCGCCAAGGGCTGGGAAAGGGACGGCCTTGATCTCAGCTGCAGCCTGGTTCTAATTTTAGCAACGACGAGCGATGGACTTCCTGGAGGTATCCCACGCCTGTGCACTCCCTCCCTGCGCTGGGCTCACTCCGACATATGGGAGAGATTCGGATCCTAAGATTTGCCAAATCAGGTCACACCTGCGGGTCATCAGACCCACCCTCTGGCTCGGAAAGTGGGGACAGGGCGTCTCACTCTGTCAGAGCTTAGTGACCTTCTTGTAAAACTCCCTTAGCAGTTCGACAAAGCAGAGGGAGAGAGAGAAACAGAATCACCCATCAGGAAAGGCCACAGAGCCTGGTCTAGTCCCAGGCCTCCCGGCACCTCTGTCTGTGTGTTCACTGTGACGTCACCCTCTAAAGGTTAGGGTTATGGCCTGAGGTTATACTATTTCCCTTCTGCAGTATGGGCCATTCGGAAATATTTCTAAATAATTTCTCTTACTAGCTCTGTATTTTTAATGCAATTTACAGACAGTGAAATGCACAGATTTCATGTATATAATTTGATGAATTTTGAAAAATGTATCCAGCCTCGGAAAGCTTCCATCACCCCAGAGAATTCCACCACGCTCCCCTCTGACTCAACCTCCCAGTTCGCCCCATGGGCAAAGCCGTTCTAGTTTTATTAGCGTAGATGAGGTTTGCTGGTTCTGAACTCCCAATGAATGGAGTCGTGGCCTCTGGGAGACGGACGCTTCCTAACCCTCAGTGTCTGGAGGTCCTTGGTTGGTGGCTCCGGTTCCTCTCTCTCACCCAAGCCCCTTCCGGCTGGACGGAGAGGGAAGAACCCTCAGCTCCGGGTCTCCACCCGCCCAGCTCACCTGTGGGAGATTTCAAACAAGGCGGAGTGAGCCCTGCTGCAGTCTCAAGGTAGAAGTCATTCAATTTAGTTTTCTGCCACAAGCGATGATGCTTATACTCCCTGAGAGTTCCTTATTCCATCCTTTGGGATCTCCCAGAACAAAGTCTGCAAAGCTCTTGGTAACTTAGTAACAACTCTTCCTCCTGTGACTAACCTTTTTTGTTGCTGTTGTCAGAGCACAAGCTGGTTTGTTCACGGTCTCTCCCCAGCGAAGCTCTTGAACGGTCGGTCAGTACTACAGTATCTCAATAAGAAAGCTACTTATATTTCATTTCGTGACCCTGCTCGGCAGGGATTTTCCGTGTCCATTCCGAAAAAATTGGCATTGAACATCGGTTATGTCATAACTGCTACACAGGAATTTGGGTTTGAATTAAACTCTCGCAGCAACTGGTCCTGTTTTGAGTCTTGTCATCGTGTGTCCTTGGCAGCTCGGTTGTCCCCAGTGGAAACCGTGTGCGTTAGCAGGCTGTACCTCGGTGGGAGCATCTCTCCCCTGGGGTCACCTGCACACACAGCTCCACCAAGCCAGTGAATCTTGCTGTCACCCCTCTTGCATGTGCCTCTTGCTATGATCTCATAGAAACCCCGCAGAAGTGCCAAGAGCGTCTTGAAGAACACACTATTTCTGTAACTCCAGCACTGAGCATAAAGCCTAGCTAAATAGAGATTAATAAGTAAATTAATCAATGAACTACATTGACTCAATCTGGGGAAGAGAGAGAGGTTCCCCAAAGCACTGACTTCCTCCCTTCCCACGAACCAGAGCACGCTGGTTTGTGCAGCCCCGAGCCAGTGCAGACTCTCAGAAGACACCATGCCCAGGACCTTCCTTATCCTTCGTACGTCTAGCTCCCAGGGCAGGGGTTGGAGAATCAGAGGAAGAAAACGTCACGGGCTGGACCCTTCCAGTGCCATTTAGCTGTTGGCTGTCCCAGAGTCCCCCACACACTGATCTCGTCGGGTGCCCACCTGTAGGGTGATCCTAGCTGTGTTCTCCCCGAGTCCCCGTCTGACACCTGGCCTTTTGTCTGTGTCAGAGGCTTCCTGTGGGCGCACTGTTCATTGGACCGTACTTATTACAAGCTAAAGGAACACTCGCTTCCCTAAGGGTGGTCTTCCATTTTCCCCATGTCGTGTTCTGCAACCGTAATCCCATCAGCGAAGCACACGGTATCATCACACGCTCGTTTCCTGAGCCCTCGATTTCCTCCAGCATCTTATGCAGGTTTCCCTCAGGTTCCCCGAGTCCGTGCACACAGTTCTCCCGTTGCCTTCAGTACGAGGAAAAGAAGTCCCCTTCCTCGTCTTGTCTCACCTGCCTCCATCCTGGCGGTCTGCCCCGCGTCACGAGAGCTCCTAAGTTGTTCCATCGACACGTGATTTTTACCACAGGCACGTGTGTTCAGCCTTGTAGGTTTTCTCTGCACTCGAAGCCAACATGAAAACCGCTCCTTGTGCAGAAAACGGCTGACCCGGCGTCCCGGGCCTCATGAGGCAGAAACGTGCTCCCCGACCCTGCCCCGAAGCTGCTGCCGCGGCAGCATCGGAAGCCTTCCCCGGGCAGCGCCAACCGTCACAGCTGCAGCAGACCGCGGAACAGAGCCAATAGGAAGGAAGCGTGGCTCATAAATCGTGGAATCAGAGCCAGAAGGGGTATTGCAAATGTTCTGGTCCAACTCTTACATTAAAAAAAAAAGAACCCAGAGATACCGGTTTGCCCGGGTCTCATGGCAAACAAGCAGCAAGGTACATTCTGGGTCGATTTGACCCCAGCTATGACGTCACCGTTTTAAGTAACATGCTGTGATGATACCAGACATGTTCAGTTAACCTTTCCAGTTAACCTGCAGAGATGAATGGAACCTTCTGGAAACTTACAGAAGAAAAAGCGGTTCTAGTGTAGACAGGTGTTGGGTGGGCAGTGAGGCAGAGTTGGGCAGAGCTTTCCAGAAGAGCAGTGAGGGAAGTCAGTGCGGCCCCCGCAGGGGCAGCCTGTGTTCTCACGGGTCGAGGGGACCTGGACAATGCCCAGTAGGACACAGCTCAGCTCAGGCCTTGCAGAGCCGGGCGAGAGGTATCAGGGCTGTCCTGACTCGTCTTTGCAGCACACTTGGTTTTAGATGCCAGAGGCCAGGGAGAACAAAGTTGCTAAAAAGTGCACGTGAGTGAGTGTGTGTGTGTCCGGATGTGTGCACATGCGTGAATGCACGCACACGTGTGAGCCTGTGTGTGCATGGGCCCCTGTGTGCACACAGGGGAGACCAGAATGTGCACAGGAAAGGAAGGAGTAATGTGGGGAGAGCCCAGACAGCAGACACCCGAAGTATTTGGATTCTTTCCCCTTCAGAAAAAAAAATGTACCAACAGCCTAACACTAAAGCAGAAAAAGCAAAAAGAGAAATAGAATCTCCCTGAGTCCCACAGTTCTGACGTAACAGAGCTGTCGTGGTCCCTGCAGTCATCGTCCAGATGCAGACGTTTTTTGCATGTTGTGGCTGCAGTTGGAAATCATTCTGTAAATATCATAAGCATTTTCAAGAGTCGACTGAGGACCGCGGCACCATCCTTTTCTGAGTGATTCCCCGACGGTCGGATGGTTAACCTGCCTCACAGATTTTACACAGCAAAGCTATAGGAAAGTGAAAGTTGGAGCCTTTTTTTTTCTTATTAATTGTTTGCTTAAGATAAATTCTCAGGAGTGTAGGTCAAAGGTCATGCACTATTTTTGCCTCTTGATACATACTGTTAGATGATTCAAACCCAAAATAGTTCCAGCCAATGACACTTCACTGGGACTCTCTTCCGTGATGGAAAACTACTATTTTAATGAGACTGTAAAACTTATGTGCAGGGACCACGTCTGGCACCTCCAGTGATGTCTTGCGGGACCAGATACACAGTAGGTAACCAGTGGCTAAACCATCCTTTTATTTTTATTTTCCTTTGAAACAGGGTCTAGAGTACAATGGCCCAATCATAGCTCACAGCAACCTCAAACTCCTGGGCTCAAGCGATCCTCCTGCCTCAGCCTCCCAAGTAGCTGGGACTACAGGTGCTACCACGCCCAGCTCATTTTTCTATTTTTTGTAGTGACAGGGTCTCACTCTTTCTCAGGCTGGTCTTGAAGTCCTGGCCTCAAGCGATCCTCCTGCCTCGGCCTCCCCAAGCACTGGTATTACAGGTGTGAGCCACCACACCTGGCCTGAACCATCTTTAAGAGAAAGAATTTAAAATCACCAAAATAAAGCTAGGTGTGAATTGACGTTTTCAAATGAGGGGAAAAAAATCAAAATAAATCACACATGTTTAAAAAGCCATAAATGCCACAAATTCACAAAATTGGGGGGGAAATCATAATTTTTACTAATTAACTGCCTGAAACCCCTCTATAACATTTTTCCCAATGTTTTTGCTGCACACTTGTGGATCTTTTTATGATATGATGACAATTATCAGCATCATTTCCTGTGGCAAGAATAGAAAGCTAACTCAATCTTTCCCCTGGCCTGGCTGATCAAAATTTGTGTATTATTATACTATTAATAGGTTATAAAAGTTCCTTTCTGTTTCACAGCTCGTGATTAGGACTATCACATAGAGTTTTAGAATTATAAAATTTGGGAAAACCTCGGTCAAATTTCTTTTGTCTATGAGAGCAATTCACCTTTCTAAGC
>RJWJ010030277.1:0-20030 GCA_004363605.1 Indri indri | reverse complement strand
ACTCTGTTGCCCTGGCTACAGTGAGTGCCGTGGCGTTAGCCTAGCTCACAGCAACCTCAAACTCCTGGGCTCAAGTGATCCTACTGCCTCAGCCTCCCGAGTAGCTGGGACTACAGGCATGCGCCACCATGCATGGCTAATTTTTTTTCTATATATTTTTAGTTGTCCAGATAATTTCTTTCTATTTTTTTTAGTAGAGACGGGGTCTCGCTCTTGCTCAGGCTGGTCTCGAACTCCTGAGCTCAAACAATCCGCCCGCCTCGGCCTCCCAGAGTGCTAGGATTATAGGCGTGAGCCACCGTGCCCAGCCGAGCTATCATTTTTTTGTTCTCAATTCAGCAACAAGGAGCAGTAAATTCCAGCACATTTTACATGCAGCTTCATTTCATATCTTATTAGCCAATTTTTTGTTAACTTACTATCGAAATTGTATTCGGGCACCACATGGTGTCATTTGTGTAGTATCTTTATTCATTTGGTAAAATGTATTTATTGAATTCCTGTCCTTTGCTAGATATTATAAGCATGGATGAAACAGAAATCTATTCAGTGGTATAATGCATCCAAATGGAGAAATCTGAAGACAGAAAAAGTACAAGCACTACATATATATGATTTACCCTTTTTTTTCCCCTTCCATCCTACATTTCTCCATGATACTATGGGGTCAGACCAACAAATTTGGTTCAGAATTTCTTCCAGGTTTTTGGCTGCTAAAATTACCACCTGCAATGCTCTGAGTGCTAGGAATAACGAAGCATTAAAAGGATGAATTTTGGAGACTGCTTATATGAAGATGATGGAAAGAAACGGGTAATCATGCATAGAAGTCATTGCATGGGAGAAACAGTGAGGACAGAGGATCAGACATGCTCTTTTACCTTGGACACTTGATCTTTGAACACCAGAAGACCTTTAATTAAGCTCTATTCCTCCTGATGGTGGGAGAACTTCCCCACCAGGAGAGTTTCCTGGCTTTCACAAGTAATTTTAATGAGTCTGCTTCCAGGTAGATTCCTGAAGAGAAGCACTGGAAACTAACATATAGCATGGTTGTGTCATAAGGAAAAGTTGCAAATTGTGGCTTATAATGAATTATCTGCAAATAAATATATATAGTCTATCATGAACCTTTTAAAATAATGAGACCCATTTAAGATTATGTGCTCTGTAAATGTCAATTTCAGTTTCAGAAAAGAAAATTGTTTATAATATTGTATCCTTTTCATTGAAAATGAATGACAAAAGACAGAGTTTTTTGCAGCCTATGAAGCAAATATCTTACAAGAGACTGTGTACTTGTTTTACTTATTTACTTATTTGCTCTTTTGTGTGGTAGAAAAGAATAATGAACATGAGATCCACCCTCTTAACAAATTGTTAAGTGTACAATACAGTATTGTTAACTATAGGCACAAAGCTGTATGGCAGAACTCTATAACTTATTCATCTTACGTAAATGAAACTTGATACTCATTAAACAGCAACTCCCCATTTCTCCCTCTCTCCAGCCCCTGGGAGACACCATTCTACTCTCCGCTTCTAAGAGTTTGACTATTTTAGATACTTCATATAAGTAAGTAGAATCATGCAATATTTGTCTTTCTGTGACTGGCTTATTTTAATTAGCATAATGTTCTCCAGTTTCCTCCATGCTGTCCCATATGACAAGATTTTCTTCTTTTTTTTTAAGGCTGAATAATATTCCATTGTATTATATACCACATTTTCTTTATCAATTTACCCACTGATGGGCATTTACATTGTTTCCACATCTTGGCTATAGTGAATAATGCTGCAATGAACATAGAAGTACAGATACCTCTCTTCAAGATAGTGATTTCAATTCTTTTACACATATACCCAGAAGTAAGATTGCTGGATCACATACTAGTTCTACTCTTATTTTTTTTGAGGAACTACCATACTATTTTTGATCACTACTGCACTATTTTACACTCCTACCAATACTGTGTAAGGGTTCCAATTTCTCCATATCCTCACCAACTTGAACCAACTTGATATCTTTTTTTTTTTTGATAATAGCCATCCTAATAAGTTTGAGATAAACTTTCACTATGGTTTTGATTTGCAGTTACATGATAATTAATGATATTGAGCACCTTTCCATATACTTGACCATTTGTATTTCTTCTCTAGATAAATGTCTTTTCTGATCCTCTGTCTATATTTAAATCAGGTTGTTTATATTTTTGCTATTGAGTTGCATGAGTTCCCTACACATTTTGGATATTAACCCATTATCAGATATATGGTTTACAAATATTTTCTCTTATTCCATAAGTTGTATTTTTATTTGCTTTTTTTTTCTTTGCTGTGCAGAAACTTTATAGTTTGATGTAGCCCCAGTCGTCTATTTTTGTTTTTGATGCCTGTACTTTTGGGTTATATCTAAGACCAATGTAAAGAAGGTTTCCCCTATTTTTTTTTCTAAGAGTCTCAGCTTTTACTTGTAAGTCCTTAATTTATTTTGAGTTGATTTGTGTGTGTGGCATAAGGTAAGGGGCCAATTTCATTGTTTTGCATGTAGATATCCAGCTTTCTCAATACTATTTGTTAAAGAGACTATCCTTTCCCCATTGTTTACTTTTGACATTTTTGTGAAAGATCAGTTGATTTTATATGCATGGGTTTATTTCTGAGCTCTCTGTTCTGTTCCATTGGTCTGTATGTCTGCCTTTATGCCAGTACCATACTGTTTTAATCACTGTAGCTTTGTAATGCATTCTGAAACCAGAGAGTGCGAGGTCTCCAGCTTTGTTCTTCTTTCTCAAGATTACTTTGATTATTTGGAGTCTTTAGTGGTTCTATATAATATTAGGATTATTTTTTCTATTTCTATGAAAAATGCCTTTGAAATTTTGACAGGGATTGCCTTAAATCTGTAGAATGCTATGGATAGTATGGCCATTTTTAACAATATTAAGTCTCCTAATCCATAAACGCAGGATGTCTTTCCATTTATTTGTGTCTTCTTCAATTTCTTTCATCAATGTTTTATAGTTTTTAATGTATGATTCTTTCACATCTTGAGTAAGTTCATTCCTAAGTATTTTATTCTTCTTGATGGTATGATAAATAGCATTGTTTCTTGATTTCTTTTTCAGATAGTTTGCTGTATATAGAAAAACAACTGATTTTTGCATGTTGATTTTGAACCCTGCAACTTTACTAAATTCATATATTAGTTCCAAGAGTTTTGTGGGGTCTTTAGGGTTTTCTACATATAAGATTATATCATCTGCAAACAGAGATGATTTTATAACACAATTGTTTTAATTCCATATAATAAGCCATCTGTTTTAACATTTTTTCTTAACATAAATGAGATGATTTAGATAAATAAGTATATATACTGAATATTTTGAAGAGATTATCTGACTTATACAAATATATGTAAATTAAGGTTTTATATGACACTTTTGAATATAGGCAAAAAGATACAATGATCTATTTTATTAAACCCCTGTTAAGTTTTCTTTAAATACTAGATCACAGTGTTAGTGATTTACTTACATGGATATTGTTCTTGTTTTCCTCTTAACACAATTATATTAAATTTTAATGACATCCATTGTAATATCTAACTGGTATCTGGAAGCTTGTGGAGAGCCCAAAGGTTTTATACAAATTTATATGTGTAAAGCTCTCACTGATATACTTTGCCAGTAGATATTTTACCTTGAGTAGTCAGCTCTGCAAATCCCTTCCCACAAAAGATTAAAAACATCTTCCTATTACATCTAGAGATTTCTTTTTGTTATTCAAAGCCATGAATAAATTTAGGAAAATGTATATGATTTTAATGCCTTAAACCAGAAAGCTTCCTTGATTCCTATTAAAAAATGGAATATTTAATGTTTTCCTTCTTCTGTGGTACTTTTTTTGATATTGTAGCAAAGAACAAAAAAGAATTCTGAGAACATATAAAACAAAAAACTGTGTTTGAAGTATTGTAATAAAACAACTCTCTTCCTTTAATGCTAAGTCCTTTTTTAATGAAGATCCTCTGGCAGCTCTTGAATGTATAACTAGTTTATATCATGGGATGAAGCTGTCTGTTCTGATGATTGACATGAGCCCACATTACAACGTGATTCTGAAAATTAGTCCATAGAGGTCCTTTTCAGGTACTTCTCAGACTGAGAGCTGCCCTCCAACTACAGTAGAGCCTTTTTAACCCCACTCATTGGTATTCTAATCTGGAAGTGCTGTCCTGCCTTTTAAATAACTCAGGCATTCAGGCTTGTACCCCCCTTGACACATTACTTAGCCAAAGGATTCAAATGAGATTCAAGAAACATGCAGTACAGCACAAAGGGATTGGAATATGCACAATTAATAATCACACAGTTAATTCATTTTTAATGCAAGGAGGATTTCTGAAATTTCACATTCAGATTTGTAACACAAAGTAATAGCTGTCTACCCTGATTACATTTTCAAAATTCCAAAATATAAGCATGGTTCTTAAGTAATTATTTTTATTTTAAATAGATTCTCCTGAAGGCATAGCTTTAAGTAACATTAAGGTTATGACACAAATGGATAAAATCTGAAGATGGGACTCCTTTCAATCCAGATATTGAACAAATAAATAAATAGATTAAGAACTTGTACAAGAATGAGAAGAATGGGTCAAAACCAGCCAACTCCATTACACAGCGCAGTCATTTGTAGCTCATACTGTTTTCTTTTAGGTATGTATTCTTATATACAATGTTATAGGTCATGCTGCCCATGTTTGAGAAGTGTGTATGTAGTTCATTGAAACAAGGATGTCAGTTAGACTATAAGGGTCTTAATATTTTAGATCTACAACCAGGAAAACAACCAGCTATTGAAACAATAATTAGTTGCTAGATCTTTTCAATAAATGGGTACTAAGTAAATTCATTCATTCACCATTTATGGATTACATGTCTTCTATATGCCAGATACTGGGAATGAAAGCAGTGAACAAGAAGGATAAAATTCCAACTCATATAATGCATATTCTAGTACACAAATTAATGAACAAGATAAATTCAAAGAATGGTATGTGCTATGCAGAAAAACAAAGCATGGTAAGAGGATGGTGTGATGGAGGGGTGGGAGAGAGAGTAGGTGGAATATGAGTGAGGGACCTGAATGAACCATTAGGAAATATCGGGAGAACATATTAGAGGAAAGAGCAAAAACAAAGCCCTGAGGTCATGAGTTTCTCAAGTTTGAAGAAGATTGTTTATGCTTTATTACAATGACTTGCAATCATACCAATGGAAGCCTCAGAGAGATTCAAATTATGCAATTGGGCAGACCATCATAGGATATTTGTAGCAACACTTTTCCGAATGATTCAATTCCCCTAGATATCCCTCTCCTCCTTCATCCCCAAGCCCCACCACCCTCTAAACCAAGGTAAAAGGAGGAATGTCTGTATAATCATTCCTTCATGGAAACTAGGCTGTGTTTGAAACCTTAAAGATGGTTGGTATATCCCTGTCATATGGAATAGTGAGACTTCTACCTTTTGGGGGCACACACAATACCTTCAGAATCTGATTTGGAAAGTAGGGATCTGGTGCTAGCTTCCAGTGATTTCTGCAACCTATTTCTGAAAAACACAGGCAGTCTTTTTGGTATCTGCTTAAGAGTCTTCTGGGCTAATTCAATGCTGGTGGCTACTGAGGAAGAGAAATGGTGCCATGTTTTTTTCTTTCTTTTTGTTCTTTTTTCCCATTTTTTCTTTTATTTTTTTCTTCTTATTTTACTTTATTATTGTGTAAAAATTATTATTGGTCATGCACCAATCACAAGTAAATTATTGTGATTGGCACATGACCTTAACCTGGACCATTAATGCCAGTTTTCAAGCATGACTAGCTCTCAATCTCCACACCACAGTGAAAGACAAACTAGTTTTATTTGATGTCTTACTTTTACTAGTGTCCTGAAAGGTGGAATCATTCATGCATAGGTAATTGCTCCAGTGGGTTTCCTTGATCTGTGTGTGTGATTGTAATTTATAAATACTAGTTGGGTAATTGCTGGGAGAGGTTTTAAAAGCAAATGTTTCTAATGCATGGTTGACGCATTATGTTCCCAATTGATTATATTATTTACAATATTAATGAACCTGATATTCTTTCTCCCATCAAGGACAACATTAAGTTTGCCTAATGTTTAGTAGTGTGACCAATGCATGTTTCTGCCTGGGAGAAGGTGGGAAAGGAACGTTAGCTTGCTCCTCGGTATGTTATCCTCTGCAGTGCTATGCTCAACCCATATGTTGGTCTGGCGCACAGAGCTCGAATTAGGTCACAATCATGAATGCCTAGAATACAAAAGTTGAGAGACTTTTAGGCATTAACTCTCAATATCATTGCCCTTAAATAAAGTTGAATCTTAGAAGTAAAATAATGGTAAATATTTGTAACAAGAAGTACACAAAACTCCTACATGAGGTATATCTTTCAGATGATTAATGCATTAAAAATTGTTGCTATCAGTGAATTACAAGGCAATAAAATAAATTAAAATCCCTTCAGCAGACGCTTTCTCCTTTCATGCTGTGCCATAACTAATGTCAGATACCATTTTGTATTCACGAAATGTGTCCATTGGCATTTCCTTCTAAAAGTCTGTTCCTTTTGGGAAGGAAATAAGACCATTATCCCAATATCATGAAGCAGATTTGAAAAATAGCTAATGTAATTTTCCCCTTGCCTTTTGGAGGGTATGAGCCACAGATATCCTATTTAAGAGAGGAAAAAGGAATTCAGGTTTCTTCCCTGTGGAAGTGTCACACCCCTCTCCTCAGTCCCTATGTAACTCCAACTACACCTTGGGAGGCAGAGTAGAGCACAAGCCATCTTACTTAGGTGGCTTTGCCTGTCCATACCCCAAGTATGCTTCCAAAGAACAGATCATAGATTGAGACGGGGTGTTTGAGAGCATCTTTCTACCAAGCTGTGATATGGAGCCCTGAGCTCAAAATAAAATTGCAGAGGCAGCCAATAGTCTTATAAGTCTTTACTACAGCAACTCACCCCCCCTCTCTCCCATATATCTTTGAAAGGAAGAACTGAGTTGACTGAAAAATGGGTCTCTTTCATGCCAGGTATGAACACTGGAAGGAAAAAAATTATTTGGGTTTTTCCATTTTTAATCTCTCTACCATTGAAGAGAAATATCTAGAAGGACACAAGGCAGTTGAACTGCTTTTTTGTATTTAAGTGAGGTAAGGATCACTTTAAAAGTGTAGCCTTCCTAATTATCACAACACAGTTAATAATGCATAGGTTCACAAATGAACTGGAGTAGCATGCAGATTAGAAAGAATCCATAGTATAATTAAATTCATTTACAGATCTCTATCTAAAGGAGAAATGCACAATAAGATACTAAGGATTTGTTACTACTACACCCTGCATGCTGATAGGGATTCAGTATGCTACAGAAGACTAACACATTCGAGTAAAAAGAACTGAGATTTCTTAACTAGAGGGTGTGATTTTTCTAGCTATTTTTTTTTTATTATCTTGCCCATCCTTTCTGGTTACTTCTGCTCTGAGTCTATGTATTTGCTAAAGAAAAGAGGACTTCGGGAAAATTCACAGATGTTTATTTTCTATTCATCTTTAGATTTATATTGTCATTTCTTCCAAAGACTTTAAGGTACTTTTCCAAAACCTTATGGGAAAATAATGAACATCACTTACAGGTATTCAAAGGAAGGGGAACAGAATGCAAGGACCATAGCAGGAAGGCAGTCACCAAGCTACCTGCCTGAAGAAGTAAATAGTCTTTTCTCTGAATTAACCTGCTCACTATGCTTCTCTCATAATTTTAAGATTAACTAACTTGTTTCCTATACTCCAAATCTTAAATATTTATAACACCATGAGTTCTTAACTCTGAAATGACTGCATCTCTATTAGGAATTTTTCTAGACAGAGTGAGAGGCTGATTTGTGGTCCACCATGAGGGATATAACAATGTCCTAATCACCAAGAACTTCTCTCTAGCAACTCCCTCTTACCATTGATTTTATGGTTTAAAGCAGCGTTACCAGAAGACTTTGATTATCTGAGAGATATCTAGTTAATAATTTAGACCTCATTGATACATTAACTAAAATGCATTAGATATTTAGCATGTATTCAACAAAATACTGGGGACAATAGTATTTGTGAAAAGAATAAAATCATATCAATAATTCAAAATCCATGTAATCTAACTTTTCTCCTATAATCATGTAATTTTCCAATCATAGATAACACATGGCAATATATTTTAACGATGTTTTTCCATTTAATTTGTAGCTTATGCTTTTATCATGATGACTTGTGCCTGCCTAAATTTTGAGAGCTATTGTCTCATGGAATTTGACTATTTAGGTTGCATTGAATTGTTTGATCTATTTTTAGGTGACCATGAATGTAAATGGTACAAAAATGGGTATTATCTCTGGATTATCAAGATTTCTTTTCTTAGCAGAAATTGCAAGTAGTGCCTGTTGCTCACATTTAAAAATCACCTTGATTTGATGGTACTCTTGGGTACAATTTCCATTTGCCCATTTTGGAGAGGTTTTTCATCATAAATACATTTTAAAACACAAAATGAGGTGATTTGGCCCATTTTGCTATGTATATAATTTAACCTTCAAAGGATTATGGTCTA
The DNA here is from genome assembly GCA_004363605.1 of Indri indri. Lineage (NCBI taxonomy): Eukaryota > Metazoa > Chordata > Mammalia > Primates > Indriidae > Indri > Indri indri. Next base: position 11,342 of record RJWJ010030277.1, on the reverse strand, counting down.
TGGAGCAAACAGGTTAATAGGAAGGTTTTAAAAAGACATTTTTTCATCTGATGGGACATAATCGTTCCTGAGGAGCTGTTATGGTCCATTGTATAAATCCTTCAAATTCATGGACTATTGGCCCAAAACACAGTAATGGATCCTGTAGAGCATTGAAAATCTATCATGTTAATATAGCTGCTGCATATGCAGAGTATGAAGTTTATTCTTCCATCCATGCCTTTAGGGATTTGTATGTAATTCTCATATTAATAGGCTTGATTCCAGTACCCCAGATGGGATGCTTTGCCAAGCCCTTTACATGCTAAGTAAAAAAAAAGATCTTCCCAGGATATGCACTGAAACCAATGATAATAACGTATGCCTGGAAAGCACTGTCATGTCTAACAAAAATATTTGCTTGCTCAGAATTCCCAGAGGAATCACACCACTTCACATTTGTAAAGCAACAAAGAGCTTTTTTAAAGTTGTTAGTTTACAAATCAGCATCTGAAATCATTCAGTTGTATTCAGTTAAATGCCAAGGTACAATCCCTTCAAAACTCCTTTCATCGATGTTGGCAAGAATGGTTTTGTTCTGAACATATATGTATATTTCTAATTTTAAAGACTTGCGGGCCTTTTTGGAAAGCATAAGAGGCTCCGTGTTACAACTTTTCAGTTCCCCTTAATCTTATTTTCCTTCTCTCCCCACAGAGCTGGAAGAGCCAAGGCTACCGGCAGTGGCACTTTATTGGTCGGAGTACAGATCTGCAGTGTCAGAGAACCCTTGATCCTAAGCTCTGTGTCTGTCCTTATCTGCACAGACATTGTGGGATGTGCAAGCAGGGCCAAAGCAGGGTATAATCAAGTGTATAAGGTCTCCTTCCACCCAACTTTTAGCTCTCGGATAGAGGGATGGTGGTGGTTGAAGGAGTATTTCTACACACTGTTAATCTAACTGGAAAGAAACAAAGGAGATGAAATAATAATGTTTTCCCTATATAGTAACAATGTTAACCCATTTTCCAAACATATAGTATCATCCTTAAAGTCAATATAAAGTCTAAAAAGTTTTTTATTTTTTTAATGTAACATGTCAAGGACTTGGCAAGTGTTAGCTTCTTCATGACTCTCTTCACTGCCATCTGTGGGCTGTGCCACTGCCACAGGCGACTCTCAACGATTCAGGCAGAACCAGCCCTCTCCCTACCATTCGGGATGCTTCTTTGTTGCATTATCTAAGAATCGCTGAGGCAAAGGTGTGCCACAGGGTGCTGCCTCAGTGCTGAAACCTCACCCAGGCTCAGACAGCTGAGTTTGCCTGATGACGGATATTGATGAGTTTCTTATCATTTTCTCCAAGTAGGAGACAGATTCAGTAAGAAATTAGACTGCACATTATTATCCTGATATTTACATGTTTTTTTTTTCTTTTCTTATGGTTTTTCCTTACTCATACCAGTTACTGGAGCCCACGTTCACTCTGCCCTGCCCGGGATGGTGAACCCATTCTCTACTGCTGCCTCACAGTTGCTGAGCATTAGCTGTCACTTCCCCCTTGGATCCAGTTCACTTCGTTGCTGTAATCGTCCATTAAAATGTTAAAATGGGGTTGTACAAATCTCCTTTTCTACCTAAGCCAGTTTGAATTGGGTTGCCTATCACTTGCAACCAAAAGATCCTAACCAATTCGTTGAGCAACTTTGGCAAGGTCACAACAGTTTTCACACACACAAAAAATGGAGACAGTAACTACTTCTTATGAAGATTACGATTGTTCATTTAAATCCCTATCTGATCAGTACTATGGGTTCAAAAATGTTTTCTTTAAAAAGTTTAAAGGAGATTGTAATTTTTTAAATGGTATGCAAGAATCATGCTTCCATTTCCTTACAAGTTCATAGGGAGAACACATTTGGTAGGTATTTGTGCCTATGGATGCTACTACATTGGTGTTACTGACCCAGCATGGCCGCCATCCTATTTTGTGGGCAAAGTATCTCCCTTACTTTGAAATCTTGCCCCATCTTTCCCAATCTGTTATTTGAATATAATGAAAACTTCTGTGTAATATAATGGCACACAACTCCCAGCCACAGTTGATGGGTTCAAGGAAGCGCTCCTAACCCAAGTAAGACAAATTATAGTCCATTCTCTAGTTACTGTCCCCTGGCTACAAGCGACTATCCAACAATAGGTACTTTACCAAAGCTGAACCAATCAGACTCTTTCCAAACATTCTAGAAAAAGGAAAGTGTCTGCAAAATCCATTTCTCTCTGGGAATTTGATGCTGTACTGTATATGATTCATGAGAAGTCCTCTGCTCAGAAGACTAGAAGAGCAGTGATACTTGGTCTGCAAAGAGAAAGAGAAGAATAAATCAGATGTTCAAAGAAGAATGGAAATCATATGGGAAAGGACAATCCCAATGTTGTGTCCCTGAATGCAGCTGTTATTTTGTGCTTGTTTTGTGAAGATCATGGCATCCCTAAAATGAATTTATCTTGTTTCTTAACCGAAATATGGATTGAATTATTGTTACATGCAATCTAAAGTCCTAGTTTATGCATAAGAGTTTATTTCCTATTTATAAAATATACTTTAAGTAATAGAAAAATATATGTTGTTCTATAATAATTATATAATTTGTACTATATGGAATAAATTAATGGTTGAAACTGATTTTAAATATAATATCAGAAAGATGTAGATCTCTTTCCAAGTTTCTCAAATATTTATATATAGCACACTAAGTTTGATCTCAAATATAGAATAATCCTAAATTCTAAGGCAAAATTGACAATAAAAACCTCAGTTTTACATTTAACTATATTTAACTAAATTGACTTTGTTTACTATTGATATTAATTTAAAGCTTTAAGGTAAGCCTCAAAAGCCATCAAAGGACTGAGCATAAAAATATCAATTGAAACAATTTATTTTGAAGCCATAAGTGAACCCAGAAATGTTCCAGCCTTCTATTTTTTTCAAATGCTATGGTGATAGCCAAATAAGAGGTCCCTGTGAGGAATGTAGTGAAATGAGTTGTTTATAAAACACATCACTGAGAACAAGAATCTTCTGTGACATGGAGATATGAAAAGTTTGCATTGTGCTTTGAGTGTGAAACCAGGTGTACAGATACATCTGCATCTTTTCATAAGCTCATTTAAACTTGGGGTCAGATGGATTTTTAAAAAATTAAAAAATGGATATGGAATACCATACATAAATATTTTATTCATTATGTACCAGATATTGAATTTTATTTTGATTTCTTAGTCTGAATGACCTTTACTGGCAAAACAAAATAAATTCAAGTTGAGAATGCTGAGGACAGATTCTGGTTTATTCTTAATTATCTCACTTTCACAGGTTATTTGACTTCATTAAATTCTTTTAATATACAACTCATGAGAACATAGAATTGTATTTATTTATTAATAATACTGATTTAATAGAGGTAGGATATTGTTCTACAAAATCAGAAATTATGCTTTCTTTTAAAATAGAGATAGAGAATTTATAAAAATAACTCATACATACTGTAGTCAATAAAGCATTCTAACTGACCCCTGTACCATGGTTCAAGGATAACCTTTCTTACATATGTGTTACAAATTTATGAGTAACAACTAAATGAAGTCCTATTCACCCATAAAAAAGAAATCATGTCTTTTGCAGCAACATGGATGGAACTGGAGGCCATTATCTTAAGTGAAACAGTCAGACACAGAAAGATAAATATTGCATGTTTTCACTACAGGTGGGAGCTAAATAAGGTGTACAAGTGGACATAGAGTGTGAAATGATAGATATTGGAGAATCAGAAGAGCGAGGGAGTTGTAGGGGGTGGATGGTGAGAAATTACTTAATGGGTACAATGTACGTTATTCAGGTGATGGATACTCTGAAAGCCCTGATTTCACCAATACACGATCTGTTTATATAACAAAACTGCACTTGTACCTTATAAATTTACACAAACAAAAAAGAGCACTCAGAATCTCTTTCACATTAAAATAAGAGTAACAACTAAAATAATAGAAATGGAACTGAGAGCTTCGAAGGGGGCAAAGGGGAGAAAGAAGAGAAATCTAACAAGATTTTGTTCCAACAAAGGCAGGAAAGGAGAAAATTATAGAATAAAGGAAAGCATGACAAGCTGAAAATATAAAAAAAGAATATTAAAAATTAGTCCAAATATTTTAACAATCACACAAATTAAAAGTCTGAAACTCTCAGTTGGAGTTTGAAAATCCAATCCAATAATACCACTGAAAAGGAAATGATAGACCAGCAATTCAATAACCAAAAGAAGGTTGATGACGCAATATTAACAACAGCAAAATAGAAAGCAAAGCTAACACATTAATTGAGTTAAAGAATAAGAGTAAGAAAACAAAAAAGACCCACTCACCAAGAAGTACAAAAATCATGAACTTGTATGCAATTAACGATATGGCCTAAAAATAAGTAAGAGAAAAATGGACCAAATTATAAACATAAATTTGACAAATTCAAGTTATAAATGAAGATATTAAACAATAAGTGACTGACTTATAGATCATAAATAATGAGCCATAGCCATATATATATGGTGTATATAATATCCATATCTACATCTCTATCTATAGCTATTTTTATTCTCTTTTTAAATTATTTTTTTGTGGAGATGGAGTTCTTGCTATGTTGCCCAGGTTGGTCTTGAACTCCTGGCCTCAAGCAATCCTCCAGCTTCAGCCTCCCAAAGTACTGGGATTACAGGCATGAGCCATTGTGCCTGGCCTATTTTTATTCTTTCTAGATCAAGCAGAAATTATGTATTTTGATCAAGTTTATGAACATTTACCAGAAAATGATCAACTGCTATGTCATCAAAATGTTTTGACAATTTTTGAAGAAACCAAAACATTCAGACCACATTTTATAAAATCAGTGCAATTAAATTTTTTAAAAATAAAAGCTATCAAAAATTATACATTTGGAATCATCAAACAAAATATTTTTATGTAACATTTCTGTAAGAAGTATGTTAAAGTAGAAATTATAAAAGACTTAGAAATTAATAATTACGAAAAACTAAAATAAAATATTGTACTATATAGGGAATAGGATATTCAATGGTAAATTTATAAACTTAAAATATTTATGAAGCACATGAAAGACTGAAAATAAGTACTTTATTCAAATCAAAACCTAGAAAAATATCAAAGCTGGCTCTTTAAAAATATCAGTGAGACAACACCAAAGTGAAAATATTAGAAATAAAAAAACTAGACATAATTACAGATATAATAAAATTCAAATATTATAAAATTACCACCATTAGTTTTGTGCTGATAAATTTTACAATGTAGATGAAAAAGATAATTTTCTAAAAAATGTTAAAAAAGAAAATTAATTCAAGAGAAAATTAAAAGCCCAAATATACAAATGATCATGAAAGGATATGGATCAGCACTCAAAAGTCCCAACCATGAACATAAAAGACACTGAGCCAAAAATATTTTAAAAATTACCAAATAATTAAAGAAAAGATAGTCCTTATGCTAGGCGAATTGTTTAAGAATAGAAAAAGAGATATGGATATCCAATTTATTTGTTATGAATTATAAAATTCATTCAAAACCTGGAAAAGGACAATGTAATAACTTATAGGTTGTAGCTTACAAACACAGATGTGAAAGCACCAAAGTATTATCAAACTAAATCCAGTAGAACATTAAAAATACATATTATTATCTATTAAGATTTATCCCAGGAATGCAAAGATAGAGCAGAGTCAGTGCAAGTCACAAGTTGACAGATAAAAAGAAGAAAATTATATGATATTTCAACATCCTTTATTTAGGAATAAAATGACATTTTACTTACTATACTAAAATGTTTGGGCAATTAACTTCAACAGAATCAAGAAGGTCACAAAGAGGACAGGACACTCAAGATAGAGTTCTATTGCATATTATACTAGAGGTCCATACCAGTATAATAAAACAAGAAAAATATTAAAATTTTGTTCAAATACTGGAAATGAAAGCACAAAACTTTCATTATATGTAAGCAGTAAGAGTCTACATTGTAAATGCAAGATAATCTACTACCAGAGTGTGAATGAGAATTCAGCACGGTTGTTGTATACAAAGAATCAATGTACATAAATTAATACCATTATTAAACACTAGCAATATGTAAGACATTATAGAAGAAAATTATTCTATAAAGCCCCCAAAACTATATGATATTTGGGAATGTAAATCTAATGTAAATCTAAAGATGTGGTACCTGAACTTTTTGTAGAAATACATAAACTCTTACCACGGACATAAAGAAAGACTTAAATGGAAATAATTCTGTGATCATAAATGGAACGATATAATTCTTAATGATCTGAAATATCTTCAAATCAATATGTATACTCAAGGCAATTAAAATTAAGTTGTTTTCATGGATTTGATAAGCTGATATTGAAACATGTTGGAAAAGTAAAGGTTAAAGATTGCACCAACGTATTTTAAAAGAGAATGAAATGGGGCAATGCATGAATGAAACACCAAACTAGAAATCAAGACTTGCAGCTATGATAATTAACAGCATGTAGTATTGGCATAGGAATTAGTGAAACTAAATGGAAGTTCCTGTAATAACAAAGATAAAATATGTGAAAAACATTGATAATCTGAGTATTAAGTCACAGATGTATTTTCTCCAATCAGAGGCTGAGATGTTTTAGGTGCAAACATGCTTATGAGGATCAAACCTGTGAAGATAAGAAGATGAGGAGGAGACAGGATTGGTCAGAAGGGTCCGTCACACTGCCACACAGGTGAAACAAAATCCTGGCTAACTGTTGTGGGTTGAATTGTGTTTCCCCACCAAAAAAAAAAAAAAAGATATATTGAAATCCTAATCCCCCAGTATCTGTGATTGTGACCTTATTTGGAAGCAGGGTCTTTGCAAATATAATTAGTTAGGTTCAGATGAGGTCATATTGAAGTAGGGTGGGCCCCAAATCCAGTATGACTCTTATAAGAAGCCAGCCATGTGAAGACAGAGACACAGGGAGAATGCCGCATGAAGCAGGAAGATTGGAGTGATGTGTCTACAAGCCAAGGAATGCCTGGGGCTACCAGAAGCTAAGGGACAGGCATAGAAGAACTTTTCCCTCAGAACCAACCTTGAGGTCTTGATTTTGGACTTCTAGCCTCTGGAACTTTGAGACAGGGAACCTGGGAGCAAGAATTGCCCATCAAAGTGTCGCAGGTTTGGATAAAACGATCAGCCTTTATACCTTGGCCTTTCTCAGCCAACAACTATTTTTGGTGTGCTTTCTCAGACCACTCCTGGTAAGAACTGTCACTGGCTAGGTCCTCCAGAAGCAGAGGGCAGACAGACTTTGGGAAGAAAATGTTTTTAGGGATCAATACAGGTTAAGAAAAGGGGGAGAAAGTGGGACTTCCGCAGAGGAGAAAGTTGTAACACAGGTCTGACAAAGCCACACTGTACTGACAGGGAGATACAGAGCAAGCATTGCCATTTGGACTGTCTTATATTGAGCCCAAATGGTTGTTTTTAACTCATTCAGTCACCTAAACTGGCTGCCCCAGGAAAGGAATAATTTTGGGTGAAGGGGCTTTCTGCAGCAGAGGCAGGTACTTTAAAGGAGTCGACAGCTGGAAACAGTTGGCTGAATGCACTCCCCAGAGCTGGCAGGAAGTACTTCCTTGAAGGAGGATCTGGGCAGTGCATCTCTGTGTCTACCACATCACATAAAAATAGTTATGGAGTAAAGCCAAACCATCAACCAAAGCAAATTTATAGCTGGTATTTCTTCAATTAATTAAGAAAAATGAAAATATATGAGCCACAAGTTCAATTATCTATTAGTCTGTTATCTATCTATATACTAGGTGAACAATAAAATAAATAACAGAAGGTAATGTGAAGGAATGACACATTCAAATAACCACATTAGCAAAATTGACTATTTAGAATAATAATCCATTTCGACATTCACTTTATATCAGCCACTCAAAAATTTGAGGTGTTTAAAAATTAAATGTTAAAATTAAACCATAAAAATAAAGTCTTTCAACATATAACTAATCCCAGAATAGAATTACAGTTTCTGATACAGCGTAGGAATAGACATTTACCCACACTACTTACTTGATATAATTTTGACTCCCCATACATAAAGAAGTATAAGTATTCAGAAGTGAAATAAAAGAAACAATTCAAGTCATCCTATATTGAGGCTATGCATTTCATTGTTGACTTCATAAATATTGAATATGTCTTTAAAATTTTAGAATGAGGAGAAACTGAGATGATTCACAAAAACAGCAGGAATTTAAGGAGAATTTCTTGAATGCTTTTCCAGGGAAACCACAGGGTGTATTACCATAAAGATAATTCATTTTCATATTCTCTCCCTCTCTCTCTCTCCCCTCCCCTTTTCTTCTATAACTAGGAAGACTCTTACTTGAATGGGACTCATTTCTGAATGTGAAAGTTACACAAAGAACCAAAAAGGAAAAATCAATATGTTTGAGTCATAACCAAATTATAAGAGAAACTAAAGAGATAGTTATGACAAATACGACAATACAAGGTGTAATAGACTCAATACACAAGGAATTCCTTCAAATTTATAAACAATAATAAAACCCAATAGTAAAATGGGAAGAAGACATAAAATAATAATAATAATAATACAGTATTTTATTTTCTTTTGTTATCAAGATTTTGTTTTTCTCATTTAAGCTAAATATTACACCACAAGTAGTCTCAAATTTTGCATTCTATGTTACTTCTCTGACATTGTTTCCATATTTTCACTAGAAATATGGGAAAATATTATGACCCTTCACTGAAAAGTAGTGTTGTGATTGCTCGTCTATTAATATTTAGATTTGCAGCAGGTAATACAGCATGGAGTAGACATTTACCTACACATCTTACTATACAATTATGGCCATATATGGTCAGGAGGAGGAAATCTTAATTTAGGATAAAAAAAAAAAAACCCTTATCTAAAGTTCCAAGATAGCTTAAAAAAATAATTAAGACTTGAGTTATCCAGTTAATTTCCTAAATACTTCCTTTCACTTTGTATTTTTAGGGTTGGATTACTACTGGGCAAAATTTACATTCTAAATTACTAGGGAACAGTGAAACGGCTAGTAGCAGAAGGCCCTCCCTTCTGCTCTGCTATTCCACATTCAGATACGTGAAACGCGGGGACTCTGCAGACCACAGGCCTGTTCACTTGGCTTATAGGCTCGCAGTCCATGTTCCCTTTATTTCTTGCCTCCTCACACACAGAAGCAGGTAAGGCAGTTCTTGTCTGGGCAGAACGCCAGTTCTCCTTTCGCATGCTCCTGAATAAGCTAGCTGTTCCTAAAACATGGCCCCTCGGTGGGACCCAGAAGCCAAGCCTGTAGGAGGCCCTCCCCTTCAAGGCACCCACCGAGCACAAGCTCCTCTATCCTGGCCCTTTGCGGACTGTGGCTGTTGGTCTTGTCGGCAGCCTAATGCTCTGCTCTGAATGGTCTTCAGGATGTCATTTTTCACAGACCGCAAGGGGCTTAGGTGCTGTTACTTATTTGGCAATAAGGTCGTAAGCACATTTTGCCTGTCAAGCATATGTATGATCAAAAAGGTGTGCCCCCTGCCCATTTATGTTCATGCCATAAATCTGCCTTCTGGGCTGCGGGCTGATCTCATCAGGAATAAACCTGGAGCAGCACTTGCAGACAGTTATATTGAGATTGTAACCCTGTGTGGCGTATTGGCCTTTTCTTTTGGTGAATCTGGGCATAAGCACTGCCTCAGCAGATTTAAACAGACACTTATTGAGATCAACAAGATCTTTGCATGATGTCCAGAAATTGCCCAGTTGAAATATTAACAACGGGGTATTTTCGTTTGGCCTGGTGTGAATCATTTCTTGGTTTCTCTTTTTCTGCTTGACATCTGTAAAAAAGGATTCTTACTCACAAAGGAAATTGTTGGTTTGACAGTGGACCTCCTCCAAAGTGGTAACGAGGCCCTGATATTGTTTCTTGTGTGATGTGTCCCCAGCAGTTCAGATGTTGGTGTCTGTGGTTATGCAGGTTAAAATCCTTGTTGCTTTTTGTGATTGCTCGGTACTGTGACAACTTAGCTAAGCTAGAGCTTTGTTTCCCACAGCTGCCCTCTCTGGTGATGGCGGCTTAGGGTTGACCGCAAGAGAAATTTGCATGCAAGATTTGGAAAGTAGAAGGAAAGAAACGACCATTTCTATACTCTGAATGTTTATTGAAGCTCACACCGGGTCCGAATCTGCTGACTCACCGTGTTGGTGTGGGGCAGTAGCCAGACCTGCAGCAACTCCAGGCCCCACAGGACCTCCTCTTTCAGCATCTCTGAGTCCCAGGCTATGTGCATGGGCAGCTCCCTGGTGAAGAGTGCCAGCTTCTCCTGCAGGTCACCTGCATCAGTGCAGTTGGAGGCAGTGACAGACAGATACCAGCACCAGTTTGTCCTTGCTTTCTCCCACTTCCTGTCCATCATCAATTCCCACCTGTCTGCCCTGCTGACAGCAAGCCCAGTACCAGATGCAGGAGCAAAAGCCTTCCATATATGGCTTAACCAGCTCCCAAATTGCATAAAATTAACTCCATAAAAAACACCTTATATTACCATATCTCCCCATTTCTGGCCAATCTGTAACTTATACAACTCGTTGAGAGCTCTCCTATCACTCATTCTATGCATAACAACCGGAAGGGCAACCATTTTCGTCTTTCTGCATTCAATGGATGAATTTATAGCTTTTTCCCCTTCATTGGGAAGATAGTAAGATTTTAATCCCTTAGCGTTCATATGCCTCCTGCACTCTTGTGCTTCTGGTTAAGTAGAGACAGTAACTATCTGTCCCTTGGTGAATAAAATGCCAAACCACACACAACACCCACTTTGTACTCCCTATTAAAATTTTACAGGTCAAAAATCCAAAACCCACTTAATAAAAATTGTTCTTCATCATAAGTGATGGGAAAGAACAGGTCAATCTATGGAATAATGGCGCAGTAATTAGAAACTTTGTAGTTGATAAAGTGTGACTGCTAATCGATGTTTGCCTAATTAATCAATATTTTAATCATTAGACCTTTTAAATTTGTTTTAATGAGCATTTCCTCTAATTCCCCTGATCCCATGGCTTCCAGTGCTTCTTTTATCACTGATAAAGAACACAGCAAGGATTTGTCTGTTCAGAGTGTCTGGTATCTCTAAGGACTTTGTAGAGAAATGCACCTCATGTAGGTAGAGATACCCACGAGTGTCCAGATTTAGACAATTAAACAAGAAAGGT
>RJWJ010030276.1:0-19956 GCA_004363605.1 Indri indri | reverse complement strand
TGGCTTGGCCAACTTGAGCTTGCCATACTCCTGAAGGCCCAACAGTGCCTGTACCCCCAACACCCCCTCCCCAGCCACCTGTGGGGATGTAGGAAGGCCTGGGAGCAAGGTGCTGAGAACAGTGGTGTGCACAGACCTCACTGAGGGGACCAGATGGGTGCTGGTGGGACTGCAGAGAGAGCCCCAAGAGGCAATTGGCCAGGCCTGGAGCTTCTCCCTGAGGGCTTCTGAGGCTGCTCTGTGAATCTGTGACATCTACCTGCCCCCCAGGAAAAGCCGTGGCTGCTTCCCATAGTTACAGCAATGTGAGGCTAGCAAAGATACTCTCTCCCACAGAATCCATCCTTATCTGGTGATGTGTCTGTGATATGTCAATCGTTGAGCCATTGCATGGAAGTCGCAGCCTAAGAAATGGAGTGCTGAAAGGAACAATTCAAACTTTTTCCCCCTAAATGTATGACTTCAGTGGAAGTCTCTGTGGTTAACATGGACAGTCTGCAGGCATACGATCCTGTGCCCAAGTGCAGCTTGTCCTAGCTTGGCCTGAAGGAGGGGGTATGGTCAAAAACCAATGGAAAAGAAACATTCCAAAATGGGTCTTGTCAGAACAGTGGGAAACACGGACAGCAGTGTATGCAGTGAAAGTGCACCTTTGAAGTCACTCTAAAAGCTGCATCATTCTTTGAATTTCTAGCTTCTGGAAACAGCAATGTGATATTAATTTCTTTATCAAAATATAGCACAATTAAATCTTATGTTTAAGTTTGTAATCAAAAACAAACAAAAAAGCCCCACCACGTACTATTAAAGAAAAAAATTATTCTGACACTTGTTAGAAGGGTAAGGAAGACCTTACTCGGGACTATTGCGATAGGGGTCAAGTCTTTCACCTTAGGGGAGAGACATCAGTTTCAACTCCAAATAAAACAAGAACAGCCCAGAACAGCGGGGATTTGTAGCCACCAAGTAGCTTGGGGGCAGGGGGCGATCAGTGGATGGAAAATTACCAAGAGGAGACCTCAAGGTAGGGGCTTCTTACTAAACCAACGTAATAGGATTCTTGCTGAAGACAGGCCAGGGGCTTAGACACCAAAGGTGGAGGATGAGGAACTTGGTCCGATATTGAGGGCAGGGGATACTCTCTAAACTTACAGGGCCAATGTCGTGGCCTAGTCGAGAAGAGAGCTCAGAGGAGCCTGACTAAACTTTGATGCCTATCCTGCAGAAATTATTCCACAACAGTGAGAAGGATGGAATCCTCCCCAACACATTTTATGAAGCCCACATAACCCTGATACAAAAACCAGGAAAGGACGCAACAAAAAAAGAAAACTACAGACCAATATCCCTTATGAATATAGATGCAAAAATTCTCAAGAAAATCCTAGCAAACCGAATCCAGGTGCTTATCAAGAAAGTAATCCATCACGAGCAAGTGGGCTTCATCCCAGAGGTGCAGGGATGGTTCAACATACGCAAATCTATAAATGTAATTCACCATATAAATAGAAGCAAAAACGAAGACTATATGATCCTCTCAATAGATGCAGAAAAGGCATTTGACAAAATTCAACACCCTTTTGTGATAAGAATGCTTAACAAAATAGGCGTAGATGGGGCTTACCTAAAAATGACACAAGCCATACATGACAAACTCACAGCCAACATCATACTGAATGGGGAAAAATGAAAGCATTCCCACTTAGAACTGGAACCAGGCAAGGTTGCCCACTATTTCCACTTTATTCAACGTAGTGCTGGAAGTGCTTGCTACAGCAATTAGACAAGAGAGTGGAATTAAGGGCGTCCAAATGGGGGCAGAAGAGATTAAACTCTCACTCTTTGCTGATGATATGATATTATATCTAGAAAACCCCAAGGATTCAACCAAGAGACTCCTGGAATTGATAAATGAATTCAGTAAAGTCTCAGGATACAAAACAATACACACAAATCAGAGGCATTCATATTACGCCAATAACAGTCAGACTGAGAACCAAATCAAAAACTCAATATCCTTCACAATAGCAACAAAGAAAATAAAGTACTTAGGAATATATTTAACTAAGGAGGTAAAAGACCTCTACAGGGAGAACTATGAAACACTGAGGAAGGAAATAGCAGAGGACGTAAACAGGTGGAAAACCATACCATGCTTGTTGGTCGACAGAATCAACATTGTTAAAATGTCTATACTACCCAAAGTGATCTAAAGATTCAATGCAATCCCTATTAAAATACCAACATCAGTTTTCATGGATATAGAAAAAATAATTTTATGCTTCATATGGAACCAGAAAAGACCCTGTATAGCAAAAGCAATCCTAGGCAATAAAAACAAAATGGGAGGTACCAATCTATCAGATTCAAACTATACTACAAAGCTATACTAATGAAAACAGCTTGGTACTGGCACAAGAACAGGGACATTGACCAGTGGAACAGAACTGAGAACCCAGATATAAAATCATCCTCATATAGCCATCTAATCTTTGACAAAGCAGACAAAAACATACACTGGGGAAAAGAATCCTTATTCAATAAATGGTGCTGGGAAAACTGAATAGCCACATGTAGAAGACTGAAACAGGATCCACTCCTTTCACCTCTCACAAAAATCAACTCACGGTGGGTAACAGGCTTAAACTTAAGGCATGAAACCATAAGAATTCTAGAAGAAAATGTTGGAAAAACTCTTATAGACATTGGCCTAGGCAAAGAATTTATGAAGAAGACTCTAAAGGCAATCACAGCAGCAACAAAAATAAATAAATGGGACCTGATCAAATTAAAAAGCTTCTGCATAGCCAAAGAAACTGTCACGAGAGCAAACAGACAACCTACATAATGGGAGAAAATTTTTGCATGCTACACGTCCGATAAAGGGCTGATAACCAGAATCTATTTTAGAACTCAGCAAAATCAGCAAGAAAAAATCAAACAACCTTATCAAAAAGTGGACAAAGGACATGAACAGAAACTTTTCAAAAGAAAAGAGAATAATGGCCAAGAAACATATGAAAAAATGCTCAACATCTCTAATCATCAGGGAAATGCAAATCTAAACCACAATGAGATACCGCTTATCTCCAGTGAGAATGACCTTTATCAAAAAATCACAAAACAACAAATGTTGGCGTGGACGCGGAGAAATAGGAACACTCATACACCACTGGTGGGACTGCAAACTAGTGCAACCTCTGTGGAAAGCAATATGGAGATACCTTAAAGAGATACAAATAAATCCCATTACTGGGCATCTACCCAAAAGAACAAAAGACATTCTATAAAAAAGACATCTGCACTCGAATGTTTATAGTGGCACAATTCATAATTGCAAAGATGTGGAAACAACCCAAGTGTCCATCAATACATGAGTGGATTAATAAAATGTGGTATATGTATACCATGGAGTACTATTCAGCTATGAGAAACAATGGTGATATAGCACCTCTTGTATTTTCCTGGATAGAGCTGGAACCCATCCTACTAAGTGAAGTATCCCAAGAATGGAAAAATAAGCACCACATGTACTCCCCAGCAAATTGGTTTCACTGATCAACACCTAAGTGCACATATAGGAATAACATTTATTGGGCGTTGGGCAGATGGGAGGGGGGAGGAGGGGATGAGTATATACAAACGTAAAGAGTGCAATGCACACTATCTGGGGGATGGACACACTTCAAGCTCTGACTTGGGGGGTGGAAGCAAAGGCAGTGTAACCAAAACATTTGTACCCCCATAATATGCAGAAATAAAAAAAAAAAGAGGGTCTTTGTGAGCACTTGATTGAGTCTTAATAGGTTTCAATTACTGACATCTTCCGAGTTAGGCACTTTATTAAAAAAAACAAGTTTAGTGGAGGTTGAGAGAGAATCACATAATCAGAGTTGTTTAAAGGTACAAGAATGGGATTATGTACAAAACACTGCGTAGGCTTGTCACCTGGAAGAGTTCACTCTGGGCCACTGGGGAAGTTCAGCAAAGAAACTTACCATGGGGATTGTTCCTAAGAGATTTTTAACACTTTGCTAGGATGGGCGGATTTGGGAGCAGAAAGGGCTCCAAGGTGAGGCAATGGCATATCCCGCCCCACTGCTTGTGGAGAACACTGCTGCTCAGGAGGCAGAGGCAGAGCTGCTTCCAGGCCCGCGGGGCACCCAGGGCAGGGGCAGAGACCCCTGAGGAGGCAGAGTCAGAGGTGCGTCTCGGCCTGTGGGCACTTGGAGGGGCACGTAGACCGCCAAGGAGGCAGAGGGAACCTCTCCAGCGCTAACAAAGGAATCCAACCACGGTGTGGTTCTAGGAGGCTTTACCCTAGCCATTCGTCTACAGTCCTCTGGGACTTGACATGGTACAAGGGGCCTTTCAGAAAATAAATTCCTTTTTTATGGTGAGAAAAATTCCAGTGTATGTTTGCATTTTCACTAACCTTACTGAAGAGAAAAATGTCAGCCCTTTTCCTGAAGCTTCTCATATCCACGTATGACTTTCAATTAAATTGCAAAACCTTCCAGAGTAGAAGGAATCTTCCACAGTGTGGTTAAGATCAGAAATTAACTGATAAACTGAAAAAGTGGGCTCTATTTTTATGATTATCACACAACTTAACCATTTCATTTTTATTTAAAACATATAAGTGAACCTTTGGCTTTTTTTTCTTTTAGTTACTTTTTCTCACCTTTTTATGTAGGCCCAATGCTTGTTTTTGAATGTGGTTCTGCTGGTTGACTTTTGTAATGCATAGTCAACAATTCCATCAAAATTTCTTTAAAGTGGAGTTCATAGACATTCACATTTTTCAGGTTTTCCAGTTGTGCTACCCATGCCTAATTTTGCATAATTTTTACCTCCTTACCTTTGTAGCCTTTCTAAAGCATTCCATGTAGTTGCCCAAAAATTATTCTTCCTTTTTTGCACTTATAATTTATTGTTTCATATCATATTTAATTAGATTACACAACTGCAGTAGCAAGCAGAATTGGCATAAATAAGCTTTGGGTGAAACGCACTGACCTTGGGTTGTGCCCTCTGCCGAGTGGGTTGGAAGAGCCGGGTGTTCTAAGGGGAGCCGTGGCTGTGAGTGGTCAGTGTGCCACGGACACTGGTCAGTGTATCTTACTGAGCCTCTGCAAGGCACCAGGTAACACAAGGACTTGTTTCCCTGGAAGTCATCTAAGGTTTCTACTGTACCCGAGTGCCCGACACATGCAGCCAGGCCTTAAGGGGAGCAACAGGGTGTGCGTGACCTGGTCCCACCCTAAGGCACAGAGAGTAGGAGACAGGATGGCATTTGGTCACAGCACAAAACATGAGATGCGCCCTCAGGGAGACGAGAAGGGAGCTACTGGGGGCCAACAGGGAGTAGCAATCACCACGATCAAGCCTCCAAAACTGATCCTCAGAACAAAACTTTATGATCACTTGCCAGTCTGTTTGCCATCAGAAAAGAATCCAGAGGAAATACACGTGTAATGTAGTTATCAATTTGCTGTGGCATCTCTGTACTGAGGTAGAAGCTTATTGATTTGTTTCCTCTAATTTCAGTAGTTTCTTTTTTTTCAATTTCTATTCATGTCTTCAACCAGGACCCTCCCTGCCCTTCACTAGGTTGACCACATGGCTGGAGCCCAGAACTGAGGCATCTGTGTATGTCACTATGGTGATTGGAGGTTGAATATTTTATGTGGATTACTCAAGTATGTTTTACACATGTATTTGATTTTGAGTTGGTGTATGAACTTGAAAACCTCAAAGGTGCGTTGTCAGAGACACTGTGCTGCTTAGAGATACGTTTCCACGTTCGCTGATTTCGTCTGAGTGGTGTCCTGTGCTGTTGCTGGGCCCGGCTGACACATTGAGGAGCAGGGAGTGTGGGTGTGCGTCTTAGAACCTGGCTCATGATTTCACGTAGAAGCACAGCTTTTGGTGTCATGGGGCTCTTGGGGCACCCAGGAGATGGACGAGGGTGAGAACTTCTTTCTTTCACATAGAAGTCTGTCCTCAGTTCAGCGTTAGACCAACTTTCTCTGCCTTTGGCATGGTCTTAGGAACGTATCAGGGAAATATGTTTTGTCGATACTGACTGCATTATGGCAAACCTGGACAACTGTTTGGGGGCTTTTACATTTTTCTCTATGTGATAGACTTTCAGCTATTATGAAACTAAACCAAAAGTAAAGCAGTGGGGGACATTAAAATGGAAGCTTGAGAATGTGAAAGTCTTGATTTCTTAAAAGGAGTTTTACCATAATCTCTCTCTGGATAAGAATTAAGGAAAATATTTACATGTATTCTGTGCAAAGCGTAACTGTTAAATTAGCCATAATTGAAAAGATGCAATACACTGTCAATAGTTTGGGAATTGTTTTAGGATTAAAAGTGAGATCCATTTGTAAGAAAATGTTTTCATTTTAGTAATGTTAATTTGATAGTTTCACTGTATTACTTTTCGATATGTTACTTTGAGAGCAGGTAGAAAGAGTTTTCTAGGGCCCGCTGGAACTCTGCTAGTCAGATTTATGGGATCTCTTATTTTCTTGGTCTTTCAACACTTTGAATATTTAAGTCTCCTGTGTGGATAGCTTGCCATTTGATGAAAGACAATAGATGAAAATCCTTCCTGCTTTTGTACACATGTGGGCACCTTTGTCCCTGACATGGGCTGGCATCGTAAAGCAAAGTGCTATGCTGTCATAGTTTGGCATTTTACCTTTTCAGGTTCTCCACGTTCTGTGCAGGGCCATCCCCTCTTCCTTGCCCACCCTTTCTCTCTTAGGTGTTTTAGATCTTAACCCAGTCTCTGAAATTGGACACTGAATCCTCCAGGGAAATTCTCGTGTTAATGCACCGTCATCATAACAGAGCCTGCCAGATGGAGAAACAAACCCGCTGTGCTGTCTGTAGGCTGCTGCACCTGTCCAGGCCCAAGGGCATGTGGCCTGGCTGTGACCCTGCTCCTGCTCTGGGTGGGCCTGGCTTTACTCCATGGGGCCCTGCTCTGGGCCTGGGTACCTAGCCCACCTCCGGGGTCTCACAGGCTCATTTTTCCTTGAAGGCCTGCTCCAACCTCGCTCTGGGTGTCTACACACATTCCAGGTGTAAATGCCGCTGTTTCGGGGCCGTCCTGCTGCAGGGCCTCTCTTTGGCTCTTTTGTCTCTTGCTACCTAGTCTTATATCATGGCAGCCCCTCTTCTCAGAAGGGTCTCTATCTAAGGAAGAGATGAAGTGGCCCATCCAGCATTTAGCAAATTACCCCTGGAAATGAAGGAAGTGGATCTAAAACTCTCCTGGAGTAGCTGAGCACCAAATTAGCTGGAATGACTGGGTGCCAACATAGTCAGCTTTGTCGCTGCCTTATTATGGATTTGTTGATAGCAAACAACTTTTTTGACTGTTTACATCATGGAAATTTGATAACCCATTTGTATTACTTAAACTGCACATTTTGTAAGCGTTGTCAAAGCAAGGGGGTAATTTGTAACAGAAGCAGAGTATGTAGAAACTGTTCTCATAAAACTGTTCTCTAAATTGCTTTGCTTGCAGCTATGGAGGTTGCCATAAAGAATGATTTCTCATATTGGATTTTCAAAGCCACAGGAGTGGCCACAGAGCAGGCAACGGGCAGCCCAATGATTTAAGACTATTTAATGCCCCAGTTGTCATGAAATAGAAGGAAATATACTCTAGTGGGCTGCTAGACCACATCACTGCAGTCTCTTAATGCCCCAGACTAGGAGGCTGACTTATCTCCTGTTATGTCTTATTAGCTGATATTCAGAAGAAGAAAAGAAACAGAGACAACCAAAGGTGATGGCAGAGAATTACTCTGAAATGAGCGTGATGCAGGGAGGCCTGGATCCTTCTGAAGTTCAAGTCAAGCTTGGACCCGGTGCTCCCTCAGTGCATTTTCTTTCTGTTCGTACATTAGTCTGATGGAAGAGGCATAAGAAGAGGCCAGGAGGCCTCGTGCCTCCTGGTGCAATTTAAGTTAATTCAAAGCTTTGCTGTGCACAGGGGTCCCCTGGGGATCTTGTTAAAATGCACTGAACACATCTCAATCGTCTGCGGCATGCCTGACAAGGGGCAGGGACACAGCAGTGACCCCACTAGCCCAGGCACAGACATTAGGACCTTGCAGCAGAGTGAGAGCAGGTAACGGGTCACCCCACATTGCCGTGGAGGGGTGTGGTGGCTCATGCATGGCTTTCCCAGTGGTTAAGTTCATGGTCATCTCTTTCAGCTCGTTGCTTTACTTATGGGGAAACTGAGCCCAGAGAGGTGAAGTGACCTTTAGGGACCTACAGCAAGCGCAGGACAGGGCTGAGATCAGAATCCAGACCCTCAAGGCAGGCCCGGTGCTGTGTACCATTGCTTCACATTTATATCAGAATAAAGAGCAGATTCTTCCCAGGATTTCTTATTAATAATAAGAAATATAATAATAATAATAATTTGGCTGCTAAATGCTCAACATGTGTTTGTGTGGGTCTGCTAGTGCTTGTTTGTTTTCGTGGCATTCTGTCTTACCCAGGGCTCATGATGGTCTGTGGCTGCCTGGGAAGAAGAAAATTAAGGCTGTTAAACCTGCAGGTTTTCCTGGTTTACAAGTATCCCAACCAGCACTCCTGGGATGCAGTGTCCATAGAAACACCGATGGCAACTGGCAAGCTGTCTGGCATGGATTCCGCACAGAGGGCGCAGGGCGGCTCCTTCCCCGGAGCATGACTGGCAGCGGGGGCTGTCACTGCCCCTCTGGGAGCTGCTAACCCCAGAGGTCCGAGCTCCCAGGCCCTGTGTAGTTCTCCAGTGCATGGGCTGCTTAGGTCCCCAAGGGTTGGAAAACCCAGCAGGATGGTCCCCAGTGAGGGCTGCACACATTTTAAGTCAGTGACTGGTGTGCATTGGGCACAAGGGCCTACTCTGTCTCTGTTCCCACCCCAAACCTCTGGAGTTTGAGGACTGGCCCCCAACAAATTTCTTAAGGGCTCAACTTGGTGGGCTTGAGTCTGGAATGCCTTTTCCTGATCCATGTATCGGAAACGATGTTTTTCTCTCTCCCCGCCAGCTGGGGTCCCCCTTTGTCCCTGTGCCTCCCCACCATCTTCCTGGTAGCTGGACTGGCCTTGCCCTCGAGCCCTCACTCCCTCCCAATGACCAGCTCTTCTGCTCTCTGGACCTTGTTCCCACATGGTGCTTCTGTCTCATGCTGCAAACCTGGCAAGGATTGCTGTTCAGCAGAGACTCACATCCACTCCCTCAGCCCGGCAGTCCAAGCCTGGGCCCTGTCCCCTCCCTCCCCCTGCCAATCCTGGGCTGCAAGCAGACTGAAGCTCTGGGCCACCTTGACCCTCAGCCTCTGCCCCTGCTGTCCTCTCTGCTGCACATCATGTCTCAGCCAGACCTCAGCTGTGTGGCTCACTCCTAATGCCAGCTCTCTATGAAATCTTCCCAACTGAGTGCAACCCTCCGCACCTTCTTTTCCCTTCATTTCCGTAAGACAACGTGCACACCCCTCCCCTCCCCTCTGAATGTAGCCCACAGGTAATGCTATGGCTTGCTATACCCCTGACACACACAAGCAGGATCGTATCTTTATATCCCAAGGACAAGCCTGTGAGTAGGTACTCCATGGCAGAAGGGAAGAGCAGCAGATGAATGAACGATGACATGTTGCCGCTTGGTACCTTCAACAACTTCAAGCACTGGCCTTCAGAGAACAGTATTTAAGCAATGGCGCAAAGATGACTAATGATATTTCCCAAATCCACATACGCTATCAGAGGCTTTGTCAGATGAAACATTTGCTCCTTGTGTCAATGAGCTGATTTCTTATTTTCCGATACCATTGTGGGCTTGCGTAGGACCTAACCTCACCCTTCTAGGGGCTTACCACAGGTCTACACCTTCAGGGGGATGGAGTCCTGGAAGGAGGTTACTCATTCTCAATCTGCAGCATCCTCCATGCAGTCCCCTCCTGTCATCCCCGCCCGCCGCCCCCTGCAGACACTCTCAGGCTCTTTCCACTCGGGTTTCGCTTTGGAGATGCACTCGGGGAATGCCGGCACAGGCCGGTTCCTGTGAGGCAGTCTCACCTAAGGACAAGGGACTGATCTGGAAATACAGCCCCCTTGGGGTGACTCAAGGACTTTGGGCTCTCACAGGCTTCATCTGGCGTGACTCTGAGTTTGCTCATGATTGTGTTTGATCCAGGTCTGGGGATGCGTTATTTCTTTATAGGGGCTCCCTCTGATGATTGATTTGTTTTGTTCACATTTTGTGTGGAACAGACTTTATGTGGTGGTTTTTAGAGATTTGCACCCTTCAGAGGAAATGACCTTTCGGGCCCACGAGCGTTAGAACTGGAAACATTGCTCCTAACTCCGCACGCACCTGCTCTCACACTGGCTGATGAGCTTGCTGGGGATGTGACCTTCCCCCAAAGACCTGAGTTATGGGAACCGTGTCTGTTTTTAGTGCATCCTGAAAACAGGGTGCAGACAGGATGGAAATGCTTTCCTTTGGAGTGAAATATTTAGTGTTGGGTGGGATTGGGGGGGGTGTTTAAGTGTGATTCGATAGATCATTTTTTTCAACTACAAGCTAAGGAAGAGGAGAAGAAGTCATAAAGAGCTGAAGGCAGCAGGCACATGGCAGGGAATGATGGTCCTGGGTGGGTTCCAGGGGAGCTGGGTCTGCTGCACCTGCCAACCTCTGGGGCGGGCATCTCATCATGCTGGGGAGAGTCTGAACAACTCTAGCAACTTCCATCTTAATGGACGTCGCTCAGGCGTGAGTTCTGCTGAGTGCCCGGCTGGCCTCTCTATGTCATTGTGGATGGTGATACGCACGTGTATGTAGGCAAAACCACACATAGCCTGCCTCTAGCATTGGGTTCTTGTTGAAAATTAGAAGTTACAACATGACAAAATTCCCGTGTCCTCAAATCAAGAAGAGCCACGTGGACCAGGAAGCACATTCCAGAGATGCCAATTTTGAAAGTCTCCTCAGATTCTTCCAGAAAGTGGCTGGTGGGGGAAACATTGTCTGTCAGTGTCTGGAAGCTCATTTGTGGGTGGCCCTGACCTGGGACCCCTCCTAGGACTGGCAGAGGGCTCAGCACTTGTGATTTGAGATCCTCAGAGGTCACCAGCATTGTGAATAAACACCTGTAGGAGATGTGTGTGTTCATAAAGGATGTGTTGAGTCTTCACTCTGTGCATTTGGGGCATCAGAGATCGAGGTGCTTACTCTTCAGATGGGCAATATGCATATATGAACAATAATGATAGTAACAGCAATTGATTACTACAGAGCAGGGGCAGTGCCCATGAGGAAAGAGTAGCCCCTGGGAGAAGCAAGTCCCCTACTCCTGGCCAGCTGGTCCTGGGCCGTGGGGCTTGCTGGTCTTAGGAGTAGGCTGAGCCAGGTCTTTCTTCCTTATGTCAATGGGGTTGTCCAGTCGGCACAGTGGAGAGCAGGTCCCTCCTCCATGAGAGAGAACTGGAGGATGTGGCATTGCGTATGGGCAAGGAGAAAAATTAACATCAAATGTACACACAGAAACATCCATAGGAACCTGCTCCATGGACACTAAACACAGAAGACAAACATTCCCTGGGAATGCACCTGTTACAGGTTGAATTGTCCCCTGCCCCCAAAAAATTTGTATGGTGAAGTCCTAACCCCCAGTGACTTAGAATGTGATTGTATTTGGAAAGAGGTTCTTTACAGAGGTCATCAAGGTTAAATGAGGCCATTAGGATGCATTCTAATTCAGTTTGATGTCCTTATGAGAAGAAAAGACTAGGACCCACACAGAGAGGGAAGACCATGTGAAGACACAGGGAGAAGACGGCCATCTGTATGTAAGCCAAGGAGAAAGCACTGAGAATTAAACCAACCCTGTCGACACCCTAATCTTGGACTTCCAGCCTCGAGAACTGTGAGAAAATAAATTTCTGTTGTGTAAGCTGCCCAGTCTGTGGTATTTAGTTACAGCATCCCTACCAAACTAATACAGAACCCTATTATTCTTCTTCTTCATATGAAGGACGCCCCTGAAGTCACATCATATAAATTCCAGGGTTCCACATATCCTTTTCAAATAGCTAGGGTACAGGCTTTTGAGAGCTTACTCTTTTATATACATACATATTTAAAGTATACAACATGATGCTTTGATACACATATACAGAATGAAATAATTACTACAGTCGAGTAAATTAACATATCTACCATCACATATAGTTATCTTTCCATTTTTATGTTTTTGTGGTAAGAATACCTAAAATCTACTCTCTTAGCAAATTTCCAGTGTACGACACAGTATTATTAACTATGGTCCTCATGTGGCAGATTGGATTTCTATACTTACTCGTAACTGCAACTTCATACCTTTGACCTGTGTCTCACCATTTCTCCCAGCCCTGGCCTTCCTTCAGAATTTGGGGGAAGTAGAGACTGATCCACTCACCATATTTATGCAATGATAAAACAGCATAATATTTGTTAGAGGGTGGGAAATAATATTGCTGTTTTTATTTCTAAATGTCAGAGATCATATTGAAAAAAAGTTAGAAAAAGCCATCTGTGTTCTGTTTGGCTTTGTATTTGGATTCATTTTTAATAGAGTACTGAAAATAAAAGGCCTTGCTTCATTTCTTCTTTCTTTTTCATATTTGGAAGCATCGTGTTTGGGTTGTTATTTTTGTGACACCTTGGTTTTATTTTTTGGGACTTTGGGTGATTTTGGCAAAGATGAATGACCCTCAACTCACAAGAATAAGGTCGAGGAGATAATTGGGTGTGGATTTAGGAGACAGTGTTATTCTGCAGGAAAACTGGACCGCACAGACAGGGGCAGCACAGAGTGGGGCCTGAAACGGCAACCGTCAGCGACCCTCAACGCTCACACCCCCTCTGCCCCGTCGGACCCCCGTGCAGTGTCATCACACGTGCAGGTGGACTTGGAAATAGCCACTCCCCCACCAAGAACAAAGAATGTCAGCATGGAACGTAGAAGCTCCCCTCCAATAATCAAATATTTCACCCAAAACCTTGTTCACTGTGCTGCCATTAGCTAAAACCAGCTGACTCTTCTGTGTATACTCTCGTATCATTTTCCTGGATTATTTCCCAAAACTTGACAGACCTTAGTAAAGCTATTTTGAGACTTTGCTGACAGTTTTTCTGGGCCCACACCATGTATTTCAGACATTTCAATATTAACTCTGTGACCTCATTAAATGCATATTTTTGTATGAGCCCGTGGATGTGGGTGCAAGGACACGGATGCTGTTCTAATTCAAAAATCCCAAGTTAAAAACAACTCTGTTCTTGCAGGGTCATGTCCACACATCTGAGTTTGGACCAGGAGAGAAAGGCTTAGTCCACCACAACCTTTTACAAAAAAGCATTGACACAATTTCTTTTCTAAAATATAGTAAAACACAGAATCCTTTGATTTGTTAACATCGTACAGATTTTTCTGTCTTCATTTGCTTGCCGTGTTCATACAGGAAATTCTCAAAGGTCTGGCCCGGAGTCCAGATATTCTGTTCCCCATGCAGGACACTGCTCCTCTGCTCGGCAGACGCGATTTGTAATTCCAGAACTCACAGTGAGGTGCTGAGAACACAGTGTCTGGAGCTTGGAGTTCGGGGTTCTAGTTCACATTCACTCATTGATAATGTTGAGCAGGTAATTCACTAAGAACTGCTTTGTGCTGCAACTTCTTGAATTTAACACATGTATTGGAGCCAACTCATAGAATTCAATTGGTTGGAATAATGAACTTGGCCAGCTATGAAAATCCAATAACATTAAGTCTTTCAAACGTATAAATAAGCCTATATTTATAAGGCTACACAGGCCACTTGCGGTGCCTCTCCTATTCTCTGTGTTATTGGACACCTGAGTTCTTACTTTGACTCTGCAGGGTGTTTAAACCAAAGCAGCCGCCATGCTGCGAGGTACACGGCAGTTGACACCAGTGGAATTTGCACTGAGAGGCTCTCACCTCACTCTGTTGAAGAACGAGGACGGTGGTAGCCTTAGGGTAGTCATCAAGCCATCATATTGAAGGTAGGTGGTGTCTTTAATGCAGCTAGCAGCCTGTCTGGGCACAGTCCCTGCTCCATAGTTATTTCCCGTCTCTTTTCCCACCTTATGGTAGAAATACAAGGACACAACTGATTACTGATTTGCTGAGCTCAATGGCTCCAACTGAAAATGACCAATGAGCTTCAGGATCACGTTCATTGCAACATCTGATCATTCCTTCTCTATTCAGGCATACATTGAGTGCCTAAGGGCAGCCAGAGTGCTAGATGCTGTGTGAGCCACAGTAGATGTGGAGACTGTCTGCAGGAAGGTGAGAGTCTATGAGGTGGGGGGTGTGGCACCCTGGACATTGCTCAAGCAAACATGTAATGATAGGTGTGACTCCGGCACGCTGAAGAAGAGGTGCGTGGTTCTCTAAAGAGTATGTGAGAAGGGACTCGTGGATCCAGGGTGGCTGGAGCTGAGAGATTGGAAGGAGTCAGCCACGTGTGCAGGAGGCAGCGGGTGCCAGAGCCGGGGGCCTGGGAAGGACGGAAGCAGGTGGTGGGGGGTCGGGGGAGTGTTGCACTGGGTTCATCCTACAAGCTCGTGGGTCAGGCCCCCACGCCGCCTCTCCTAAACACCTCTGCCCCACCCCTGCAGCTACAGTGAAGCTCGTTTTGCGTTGTGTTAGCCTCAGTGTGGTGGCATTATCTAATCTGATAAGGCATTTTGACTATTTATGGACGTTTGTGCCGGGCCCTGTTTTAAACGCTGGGAATATAACGCTCAATAAGACAGACCAAGCCCCTGCTTCCGTGGAGTTTGCCTTCTACCGGGGCAGGGGCTCAGCCAATGATCCGTCAAACCTATAACTAGGTCGTATACAGTCAGTGACTAATGAGTGTTATGAAAGTAAATAAAGCGCAGTGAGGGGACCAGAGGGTGCCTGGACGGCTGTGCTGCTCTCGGCGGGGAGTTCTGGGACTGCTGCTTCGCAGGGCGGGGCAGGGGCTGCCCTGAGACCAGAGGCGGGGATGGTGAAGCTGCCCTGCTGAGGTCCCTCTGAGGCCTGCTCTGGCCTGATGATGGATCGGAACCTGCCGACCCGCATCCTCCCCGCCACACAAAAGTAAAGGCTTCCCCAAGGACAACAAAGGGGAAGTAAAGAAAACCAAGAAATCCAAAAGATAAACCTAATAGAGATCGCCGAAGGCGTATGGCGCAAATACTGGTCACATCAGTAAGAAAATGGTTGCCATCCCTGATTTGCTTTTCCTTTAAATAGGACATCCAGTCATAGCTTCACTATAAAATTGATTTATTGTGTTGAAATAATTTCCATAGCAGGGGAACTAATTTGATTGTGTAGCATAAAGAAAATGTATGTGGGACAATGGGGAAGAATTGAGCCAAAATGAATCCAATATATTTTAATCTCTGCAATACAGATTATATTTTCAATTAAGAAGCTTAACTTGCATGTGTTCGGCTGGCAGGAGCTTCCCAGAGCACTTCCCGTGTGTGTTTATGGGTAATAAGTCACTTAGCATTAAGAAGGTAGGCGATCATTAGCCCATGATCACCCAGTTGCCTCCTGTTAATAGCAAAGTCAATGCGCACCGTGGCTGTGGCCGTGCTCGGGTGGTAAAAAGTGGAGTGATGGGAAAACGGAGCTGTCACATGGGTGGACACGACTTACCAGACAGAGCAAGGAACTCCCGCGTCCCATCCCCGACAGGCCACTTAATGCCTAGCTCCCCACATGCATGGTCGGGTGAGAAGGTGGCTTTTGGACTGTCCCTGCAATGCTCTCCGGAAGCAAAGCATAGTGTGGCCCTGTGTCCAAGAGGCTTTTCCCCGTTAATCACATCAAGCACGGGCTGTGCAGCAGACTTTGGTCTTTGCTACATACCTGCATCTGGCGTGACCTTGGAGTTGCTCACTGCTGCTTGGCAGGGGGCAAGGGCAAGATGCTAACCCTTGTCCAGTTGTCCCTTGTCTCGGGTCTCATTTAATTTTAAATCAACCCATGAGGTGGAGCCATAATCCTCGTATTTCACAGGCAGTGCGATCTGCCTCTTGGCCTTGTTACAGCGGAGGAGTAAACAAGACAGAACGCAGTGCCCTTGCGCACCAGTCAGTGCTCTAAACTCCTCATTAATTTTTTTCCCTTTCTTCCTCCCAGAGCCGTCTACCGAGCAAAAGATTCTGGGGCCTGGTTTTGTAGACACTGGCCTTTGACTCACCCCCTTCTCTCTTTATGATTAAGATAAGAGCATGAAAGAAATAAAGGGGTCATTAAAAAGAGAGCCAGGGAGAGGAATCTGGCAGGAAGAGCAGAGGCAGATGTGGAGCTGGTTTAGAAATCTATTTCGAGCCTTTCCAGAGGCTGGCGGGAAGGCACGGGCCGCCAACACTCAGGGGCCGGTGCAGCCGAAGAGCAGTTGCGTAAGTGGTTGCGTAAGTAGAACGAGACGCCCAGGGCTTCCTTGCGTGCGGCCACGTGGCTGGGAACATGTCAGGTTTGATAGCATCAAATCAGACACCGTGCACCAGGATGGAGAGCCCAGAAAGAGGTCAGAGCCAGGGAAGGGAGGCGGGGCAGCGCACCGAGGGCGGCGTGAGGAAGGGGCTCCGGCAGGCGGGGTGTGCAAAAGGTGTCCCAGCAGCAGCGATGAGCCGGAAACTGGACGTGAGGGGAGAAGAGACAGGGGCAAGAGCAGACATGGTGGTCAGGTGGCAAAAATCCTCAGTTTAAAATGTGGCCGTGGGATCCTTCATGTGGGCACCCCCTTGCTCCAGATACACTTACTAAGCACTAGGTGTGGCAGGTACGGAAAGGGGTCCGGGCCCCCTGGGGCTCTGAGTAGTCCTCCTCCCGTGGCCTCCCCCGTAGATTCTCCCTTCACCTCCAGCTTCTGCCCGTGACACGAGCTTATCCCGCAGATGCTCCCTGGGCCCCACCCTCGCCCCCACCTCGCACAGCCCCGTTTTGTTCTTTACATGGCCAGGGAGACTGAGGTTGTAGATGGAATGTGGGGAACTTCCCACAGCTGGAAAGGATGGGAAAATAGATTCTCCCCTAGAGCCTCTTCTGACGCTTGGTTTTAGCCCAGAGAGACGCGTTTTGTGGCCTCCAGAACTGTAAGATAACAAATCCGTGGCAGTTTGTTGTAGCAGCACAGGAATCTAGTACACTCCCACGATCACCATGTCCCCCCTTTTGAATTTCCTACTCAGAAAATAAATGCCAGGGCTCCCGTTTCTCTCCCCTGTGCTGATTCTACATCAGCTCCACTGCCCTCTCCCTGGCGTTCCCTCTTTCCAGCGTGGCCAGGCAGGGGTCCAGGGTCCCCGAGTTGTCTGACCGTGGCACAAAGCAGGACTTCTGTACCCTCCTCTTGATTTAACTTGACATTGTGGATTTTTCCCTCCATGGCACTTTTATCAGGATTTCCTTTATCTCAGTGGAAAAACGTCATTAGATTCTTTGTGGTTGTTAATTTTCAATACTGCTTAACACGTAGGGCAAGTGGCATGACTCAGCCTGGAGGACCAAGAACAGGTGTTTATTCTCCAATCTGCCCTCAGCTCTTCAAAAGGCCCCACCTGCATCTCCATGGAGCTCCCTAGGTCCCTTTGACCCTCTGTCCCCTTTTCCAGCGGCCTGCTGGTGTGCTGCAGCGGGCGCTTGGAGAACAGACAGCACATCAGCAGCTGAACCTCTGGTCTGGCCTCTGATGACTGCTGCTCCTTGTGCTCATTCCAGTCTGTTTCACAAATGCTGGTGCTTCAGCTGTCATCTGCTTGACTACAGTAGAGCCCCACTTCCTAGAGCCCACCCTCGTCAAACACTTACGTTCATAGCCTCTCTCCACGCCCAGCCTCTTCCCTGCTTTTCCACATTTGGATGCAGCGCGGGAAGGAGAGCGTCCACACGTGCTTTCCTGATAACTCCCTGGAGTTCCGTGGCTGCAGCTCATGCTAACCCAGAGCCCGCCCAAGCCTGGTGCACCCCAGATGGGAGCCACCACAGCCAGGGCAGGGCTTGTAGCTGGCTGATTCGCCCAGTGCGTGAAATAACGGTGCCTGGGAAAGCTGGCGCCTGAGTCCCTTCAAACTGCTGTAACAAAATCCCATGGACTTTTAACATGTGGCTTGTAAACAACAGAAATGTATTGCTCACAGTTCTGGAGGCTGTGAGAAGTCCAAGATCAAGGCACCAGCAGATTTGGTATTTCCCACCCATGAATTGGGGAGTTTAAATGAAGGAGTTCTTGTGAGCTCCTAGCCCAACAGGTAGCATGTTAGAGCTGCTTGATCAAGGCTAGTTTCCTTCCTCATGAGGAGAACAAAGCCTCCTCTTCTCCCGTGGTGTATTCCAGCATCCGCGCTGGTGTTCAGCACTTTCCTCTCTGCAGGGTGGTGCCAAAGCCAGCTGTAGAATAAGCGCTATGCCTCTGAATCTTGCCGGATCGCTCTGGGGTGAGGTGTTGCAACAGAGGAAGAAAGAGCGAGCAGGATACGGATCCCACAGAGCTGGTTCTTGATTCTTGAAGAGGTTGGAGCGGCAGCCGGCTCCAGCTTAGTGATGAGTTATCACAGGATCAAGAAATAGCAAGAAAACAAAGATATTCTCAAGACCATGGAGAAGAAGTGTGATGTAGATGCTGACTCACAGGAGCCCCTTGTGGGAAGAGAATTCTGCTTCTGATGCCTTCCACCCCTGGACCTCAAATGACAAAGAAAAAGCGGTGGGCTGGGCAGAAATCACCCATTCGGATCCAGCTGACAACCTAGCACCAGCCACATCTCCTGGGAAACACGAAGTGGCCTTAACTGTCATCTGCCTGTCATCTGTTTCTTGCCATTAATCAGGCATTTGTTAAAGTATTCTGTCAATATTAGAATTCAGAAACACCTGGAACGTGAATTTTCTATGGGGCATATTGAGAAGATAGCCCCTGTTTGGCCACCACTGAGGTTCCAGGGCAGGACTGGGACCATGCATATGGCATCTCATGGCAGCACTATGTCTAAACCCAGTCTGCAGATGTGACAGCTGAAGTCCCTCCTGGTGCTAAGTCATGCCTCTGTAAGAGGGAGAGCCCCACCACTGGGATCTAACTGAAGGCAATCTTTAGATTTTGGGTTTTTTTTTTTCTCAAGATACTGTGAGTTGTTCATCATTAGAAGTGGGTGTAAGGCAGCTATTCTCTCACTGCTTTGCTACCAGGTTATAATAAAAGAAAGTCCCAGATCAAAGTCTGCCACACACACGGACATTTATGAAAACCAGTTTTTCACGATCAGTGCACACATCTGTCCTTAGGCTTCCCACAGCCCTTGCCCTGTCATCTGAGGTGCTCTGCCTGTGCTTCGAATGACTCATTTGGGGCAGGTGAGAAGATTCTGAAGGGGAGAGTCATTGACGCTTATAGTTGTTGTTAGGCAACCAGCATCCAACCCCTGGCCTGACAGTAGAACACAGGACCAAGCTTTGGGCATCGTCCCTTGGCACTGGGCTCTTTAGATCCTTATATACAATTCACACATGACCAGGGAGCATCCCTAGAATATTTTGCCTCATCCACATACCTTGCATAGCATTAATTTCAACAAAAAGAGCCCATTTTTCTTAGTCATTATGCTCACTAAGAAAGCACAAAGTTCACAAAAGAAAATAATTTCTAACAATTATTGTTCTAATATCTCCGCTTTTGATCAAGGTAAGGATAGCGAGGCACTTGCCCAGTCACTCTCCTGGAATGTGGTTTTCTGATCTAAGGCTGACTGCCGATGGACCACGCACAGCATGACTCTCGGGGGAAGTACTTGAGAGTCAGGTGCAGACTTCCCTCCCCTTAGGTTCTGCTTGCTGTGTGTCTGGAACTGTTCTAGGCACG